>LXGU01000099.1:49333-98427 GCA_001640685.1 Catunica adiposa
GGGGGGGGGGGGGGGCGTTAGCTAGAAGGCTCAGGAAAACCAGGTGGCTGAAGCCGGTACCTCTTGGTACTGGTACCTGACGCCCTGGTCATTCTCAGCGCGTCTCTTTCTTATATTTCCTTGGTTGGTCGCATCTCTGGCTCGTCTTCTTTCCTTCTTATTTGTCTTTCCATTCCAACATCATCTTCCAATCTTCTTTCTCTTTCCCCTCCAAACTAACCAAGATCCTTTCTTGCCACTCTCACAGTACCGAGACCGACAAGAACATCGCCATCTCATCCACTCCCATCGATATCGCCGAGCGTAGATATCGTGACTTCCGCCCTTCACAGTCCACTCAGTCGACTGTTGATATTGACGTCTATCGCCCCGTGCGCAAGACTCCTACCGTCGTTTCCGACAACCGTTTCGTCGAGTCTTTCAAGACCACGGCCGCCCCGCGTTCCTCTTACGCCCGCTCCCAGATCTCTCAGGCTTATCCCGAGAGCTCCGTGTCTTTCCAGCACACCAAGAAACCTCTTGCACTTCCCGCCCCCGAGCCTACCGCTAAAATGGGTTACTACGACGAGTCCGGTAAGTGCATTAAAACATCATATGCGCCAATAGTACAGTGACGCGTCGATCATGTGTTTGTCACGTGGTCACACGTCTCTGATCAAGACTATTGTCGCTGTTGTACCATAACCATCCATCTATCAAACACATTACTAACAATGTTCTCCTCGCAAGGTCGGTACCACTCCTTCCGCGCCGGCCTTAAACAGGCCGCCGCTGGATTGGTTGGTTCGACTGAGGAGACTGTAGTCCGTGAGACCATCATCGAGCGCCCTGCCGGTGCCGTTGCCAATGCCAACACCGTGACTATTCCTTGCCACCACATCCGCCTCGGTGACTTCCTGATGCTCCAGGGCCGCCCCTGCCAGGTCATCAAGATCACCACCTCCCCCTCTACTGGCCAGTACCGCTACCTTGGTGTCGATCTCTTCACCAAGCAGCTTCACGAGGAGTCCTCCTTCGTCTCCCACCCCGCCCCCAGCGTTGTCGTCCAGACCATGCTCGGCCCCGTCTTCAAGGTCTACCGTGTCCTTGACATCCAGGAGGGCGAGAGTAAGTCATTCTATTCCTTTGATTCCCGCGACAGCGCGTACGGCCGCACCGGTCTTTCCGGTGCGCGCAGGAGACGTCCGCCGGCGTTTATGCATTCAGTGTATGAGCGGGACCGTGTGCTAACGTATTCGATGATAGTCACCGCCATGACCGAGACCGGCGATATCAAGCAGGGTCTTCCCGTCATCGACCAGTCCAACCTGTACGGTCGCCTGCGGAAATCCTTCGCTGCCGGCGCTGGCTCCGTCCGCGTTATGGTTCTGAACGATGAGGGCAACGAGCTTGCCGTCGACATGAAGGTTGTCGGTGGTGCTCGTCTGTAAACGGATTGTTTTTTCTCTAATGGGGGAGCATCTGGTTACGGGTTTTGCTTTTGTTTGAGTTCTTTGTTTATTGTTGATTTGGTTATTTTTGAAGGTGTACGGGATTCTTGTAGGAAATGATATGATTGACCTGTGAAAGTCGGCCTTTGAGATGATTTTAGTTTAGAGGGGATTGGGCGGAAGCCTGGTAATATTTGTCGTTATTTACTACTCTGAGCCCCGGGTGATTTTGTATTTTTGTGTTAGTATTTATTTCAATGATTTTTGACTCAATCGCGTCCTGTGCTAGGCTGTTGTGACATTTTGAATGCTGATAGTCATGTCTTCCGCGTGGTGAGCAGAGACAACCAACTTAGGTGAGGCATTTATGAGTAGATAATCACGTGGTCATGGTGAATTAGGGTTGATATATAGGTCTGTTCATGGTGGCACAACAAGAGGCATCGTGAACCGACGCACCAACTCCATCTTGAAAACCATTAGCATGTGATGACATACGCTCCCCTCTTCAAAATGCTGTTTGACGTTGTTCCATATCTCATGACATTTCCGTGACTCTATCGCTTGTCACATCATCGCGCCCGTCCTACCACCGACCAACCAACCAACCAACCAGCCAGCCAGCCAACCCCACGTCTTTGCTGACCACCTAATTGGGTTGAAAACCCTATTTATTCCTATCCACCTGCATACGGCCCGATATCGTCGAGTATGGGTGGAGAGCAGCGGCAAGCCGGATGGCTATGTACCTACATTGACGAACATCGGTTCGGCATAACGGAGGCTGCTGGGTCGCTTGGGTGACGTGCAGCGGGGCGGTTGGGGGGAGGAGGTGTATTGTGAGATTGGATAGCGTAGAGTTTGTTCATGACAGATGTGGCGAGTGAGTGGAGTTGATACCAGAGGGTGGTGATGTCAGGGTGGATGGTGAGGATGGCTGGTGGAAATGAGGTAGCCGTGGGGATTCTGAGGCCGGGATTTGGTGATGTCATGATTGTTAATTGGGCAGCAATGGTGATACAAAGGACGTAGTGGGCTTGGATCATTGCTCCAAGTGGGTGGGCTTTGGTCTACATGGGCTGATTTGGTATTAAGGAGGAGATCGTCCGTTGCTTTGGCCTCATTCTGCGTCTTGGATTGTCATGCATATTGTTATTTTTAATTTCACGCTGCAGCTACTTTGTCTTGGGCAAACCAAAGTGCCTCATTTGAGGCCATCCTGATCTATTTAACCCTAGATCCAGGGTCGTATCGTCATATGACAATGCAGCAGACAGTAGAAGACGTGGACGGATAGGATTGGATCACATGGTGAGTCCAGCCAAAGAAGAAACCAGCTCTTGATCCTTGATACGAACGAGTCAAGCAGCCAAACAAGCAACCAAATAATCAATCATGACCAAAGATTGGGGAATGCGTATGCAGTGACTCGCGACTAAAGGAACCGGAAATAGCTTACGGCCGGTAAAGCGGGTCGGGCTCCGGGGGGAAGGATGTGGAGACGGCATCAACCGATTCGGGGAGACCACTTCAACTGGTATTTTGGCTGCTGATTCAGGTCCTGAAAACTCAAGATAAAAATAGCAAAATGGCTAATTTGAAACATTCGCTTCGCTGCTGACATTTTAGCCTGTGAGGGCCACCTCGTGTTGTTCGACCACGACGACAGCTTTAGAATGGACCAGTGGACTCCTTTAGTAGCAAAAGATCCGATAAAGCCTGCATATCAGATCAGCTTGGCGGCAATTTTGGACGGTGTACAGCGGTCTTTATTGGCGACAGCCTGTGTTGATGGGCCCTATGATGTAGAAGAAAATAGCAGCAAATAAAAAAAAAAAGAAACAAAAAAGAAACAGACGGAGATGGAGGCGGTGGCGTGAAGGGCTAGATCGGAGACATGACAACTTCATGGGATTATAGTCTATTGTTAAATTATTACAAGGGAACAGGATTGTGATTCTTTATTTTTGCTTGGAGGGTGGAGGGGTGAAGGGTGGATTTGCTTGGAGAAAGGGCGACATGGTCAATGGAGTAGGCACACAGCGAGTTGATTTGCGGGGTTTGCGGATCGGAGTTGTGGAGGGTGAGATGGGAAGGCGAGATGGGAGGGAGAGCTAGTAGGAATGAAGGACAAACAAACTGGTTGTAAGGAAGCGATATGGAATGAATAGAATAAAATAAGGACTACTGGCCTTGCCGTGGGAAGACGGACAAGAGGAGGATTGACTCAATTGTCGTGAGAGCGGCCGGTGATAAATGCGAAGAATGAATGGTCCGACAATGTTGGTGTTTGCAATGTTTTTATTATTGCATTGTTGTTTGCCGGCTGTAGCCATTCGGATTATCTCCATAGTAATGAGTCAATATACTTAAACAATCCAAAATACCATCAACGAACAGGCAGACCAATTCAACCTCGTGAAACCAATATAAGCCGTAGAATAAGCGTTGCAGCGGCACACCGACTCTGACTCCGTCTGTCCCTCCCTCTCACCCACTCATATTGAGGCCCCAAAGCCCAGAGCATATCACTCCGGGCGTTCTTTCGGTCCACAGTACAAAAAAAAAAAGAAAAATTAAAACCTAGTAACACAACTTGCAGCAACAACACCATTCTATTAATCATCGATCTTCTGTTCTTACTTACCTTACCCTCCATCCGTTCCAGTATTTCCTCTCCTTCCTCAGCCAACTATTCATTTATTTCTTTTTCTCTTCTTCTTTATCTCAGCCCATCATCCATTCCGCTACTTGCCTCTTTGCTTTTTTTTTTTTTTTTCGTTTTTTTTTCTCTCGTCTGCATGAAATCTCATGCACAACGTGCATCATCCGTCCATCCATCCATCCACTTGTGACTACCTTTTTGAATTTTCCTTCTCCTGTCCTGATCATTTTATTTTGTTGAGGACGCTTCTTCTTTCATGGTGGCTGCCTTGAGGACTTGATAATTAAGCGCCGAGGAAACTAAGTGCAGCTTACGGACAGAATCGAAGGAAAAAGAAGGGGACTTGTTGCTGCAGAATCGCATCATCAGGATTATCGTCACCGACTTTTTTTTTTTCTCTTTCCGTGAAAGCAACCACGAAAAAAAAAAAAAAGAAAAACTATAGAAACCATATTCACAACGTCATTGTTTTGACACTGACATAATTGCAATATTCGCCCGGGGACGTTATCCACCATATATCATCGATTTCTTTTTTTAGTAGTTACTTACTACGTCCTCCTTCTATTTTTTCCCATTTGTTCTCTCCTGGTCTGTTCTCGAGTCTGTCGTTAATTGGCAGGTACCCTAGAACCCTTCTTTCCTTCTATTTAGGCAACGTCGTCATCGATCGGATCCACTTCTTCGCTAGCAGAGCGGGGGAAGGACCCTTTGCGTTCGCCGCCGCCGTATAGACTACCGAATTATTTCGGCCTATTCCGACGCATAACGACACATTCCGACGCATAGCGACATATATTGGCTTCTGGCAAAATCCCGTCAATCGGTTCCGTTTTGTCAATCCGTCAAAATCAGATAAAGCACTTATCCGATCCATCGCGTCATAACCAACCATTATCAATAATAATAATAAAAAAGCGCCACCACATACCTACTATACTGCCAAAACCACCCATAGCCATGGATAACCACGGCTTTTACAACCAACCTCCCCCAAAACAGCCTCCCTCCACCACCCGCCAAACCTTTTCCAACCCCGCCCGCGTCTCCATGCCCACTGTCGCCGCCACGGGTGCCCCGTACACCACCAATACCCAGTACCAAGACTGCGACGTCTACTACGCCCCCTCGCGCTCTCATCCTCACTCTGCGCACACCTCACACACCCACCTGCCTCCTCAACACCACCCCGCATCTCCCCAAGCCGGCCCCCGCACCACCGTATACAACCCTGCTCCCGCCCGTGTCCCCCGGCCCACCGAACACACCTACACTGAGCGCTCCCCCAGCCCCAAGAACATCTATCGTGTGTCTGGGACCGAAGCGCCACTGTATAACCATCGCGCGGGGTTCCTGGGCGGCCACCGGGACCCTGGATCGCCGAGGGCGCAGACAGGCAGTGATTATTATGGCTCGGAGGACCGGGGATCGGATTATGGTGGGTATTCACGCCCCTCTGTTCACGTGATTAACCGTGCTATCGCCCCCGTCGAACCACGGGGATCCGCTGGGAGCCTGAATGCCGCTAGCCAATTCCAGTCGATCCCAGGATTTGTCGATGATGATGCCGCGGCCTTAGAACGCCTCAAGTTCCGGTTGGATCCTCCGCGGGACGCCGGGAGCTCTTCTGCTTCGGTCCAGAGCGCCAATGAGTACCGTGAGAGGGAGACCCGCCGGCTGGGCCCAGCCCCGGTCGTTGTGAAATATGACTACGAAGATGAGCCGAGAGCCATGTTGCAAATCACGGCGCCACCGGTATCTACTCGAGATCTTGGACTCGGCATCATGACTCCTGGGGGTAAGAAGGAGAGCCGCGAACGGTCCAGGGCACCTGTGGAGAGATATCGGGTCGAAAAGGCCGAGGACGATCGGGATAACACATTGGGCGAAGAAGACTTTGCCATTATTGATGCTGTCCCTGCGGACCGGTCAGCATTGAGAGAGCGGGAAGGGCGCCGGGGAGATGCCCGGTCTTCCCGCGCTCGATCGCGCACTCGCGAGCGTGGCGCAAAGGAGAGAGATTGGGAAAGGGCACAGGATGCCCAGGAAAGAGAATTGCGGAAAATCACCGAGGAGAGAGCACAGACTATGAGAGATAAAGAGAGAGCGGCTGCTATCAAGAGAGAAGAGGAGGAGGAAGCTAGGGCGGAGAGACAGGCGCAAAAGGAGAGGGAGCACAGGGAGAAAGAAAAGGAACGCAAGGAGAGAGAGCGGAGAGAGACAGAGCGAAGAGAGACAGAGAGGAGAGAAGCAGAGCGGAGAGAGGCTGAAAGAAGAGAGGCTGAAAGACGGGAGGCGGAGAGGGCAGAGGAGGCTCGTATTGAGAGGGAGCGGGGGCGGGAAAGAGAGAAACGGGAAGCCGAGGAGGCAAGGGCGAGAGAAGAGGCTGTCGCCAAGGCCAAGGAGGCCAAGTTAGCCGAGAAACTCTCTCCTCTCGAAGTCTCCAGGTCCCGCGATCCCTCTACCACCGCGTCACCCAGCGCCTCGGCATCAGCATCGACCAACGGGTCGCCTAGATCTCCCTTGGCCTCCCTGACTCCTTCTAAGACCCCCTCGAGCCCCGGGACACCAACGACCCCACGGTCCCCATCTCCCCCCGCCAAGAAAACTGTCCGTTTCGGTGGCGAGGAACAAGAGCCCTTAAAGCCCAAGGGCATCCTTAAGAAATCTTCCCAATTCGAAACCCGCGACGAACCTAAAGCTATTGAAGCATCTCCCTGGAAAGCCATCCCACCCGACGCCGCATTCACCAAAATCTCCCGCCGCGTCGTCGCCCCCGCTGTCCTCAAGACCCGTGGCGAGAAATTCAACGAATTGCCCGATAATAAAGAGTGGCTCATGGTCTGGCGGGTGGTCGGTGGCGAGGAGATTCAGGAGTGGGCGAGAGATAGTGAGATTTACAGGGAGGAGCGGGCGGAGAAGGAGATGATGAGAATGAAGAGGCGGCTGCCGCATGAGCGGGAACAGGAGCACCGTCGGGACTCTCGGGTAACAAGGGAGCCGAGGGATTATGAGGAGTATAGGGGCGGGAGTGAGCGGAGAACTCGAGCGAACCGGGATCGGTCACGCGATCGGGATGGGAGACGGAGACGAGATGGGACGATGAGATATGATTAAAATGGCGTGTTATGACAATGATGATAATTTGTTGTTTTAACCTTTTTCTTTATAAAAAACCCCTTTTTTATTTTAGATATATTTAGCTTTTTCTTTTAGTTACGATTGAATGATTTGTTTTGATTTCATTTATGATTTAGTGCTTATAGTTGTCTGTGTAACGTTATCCTAGTTGTGAACCCTTGTATCAACACCATAGCCTTAAGATCGTGACATTGTAAGAATTAGATGTAAGACAGAAACAGGCTATAGTTGGCTGATGAAGTAAACTATAATACCTTAGCCAGACGGACGCGCCCTTAAACCCAATACCGCAGCCTACCCACTAGTCATATAATTCCCTTTCTAGATTGATGTTGTCTCAATTGGTGAATTAGAATCACCAAAAAAGACTACACCCAGAAGCAAGATCTCTCGGCGACAAGATATCTAAAGAATATTCTCGAGCGTTTGGTGCAACCATATACGAATAAACAGGCTCATACAAGTATCCAGGCACACAATCGATGTCTCTATTGAAGGTTCAAATCAGTCCACTTGGACTCCCGGGATTCGAGGTGTTGATGGCGTTGATGGCGTTGATGGCGCTTTCCATAGGGCTAGTGGGGCTCTTTGTGTGAGCCACAAAAAGAGGCCATATGTGCCACTGCACAAAGCATTAGCACTTTCAGTCCGTAAGGTGATTTATAGGGACGACTGGGCTCATGCTAGGGGTTATATCAAACAATTAATGGGTAGGGAGTGTCATGGATAAAACAAAAACAGACCAAGTATCTAACTGCAAGTGTAAGCGCATGTGGGAGATTAAAAAGTCATTTAACAAAAGAATGCTAAGGCGGTATTAGAAACTATGTGGGTGTCCCGTGGCTTTATGCTTCGAGATTCTGGCAGCGGACATTAGCCTGAAAGCAAGATGACTCTCGGGCGTTATTCACTCTGTGCTATAAAGGTTGTTGGATGACGTGTCCCGATGGTACTTGTATCAACAAGGCATAATCTCAGTCCTAAGTATGGCTTTAAAGGGGCACATGGTGACTTCTAATACATAAGAGGCGTGTCTGGAAGGTGTAGGAAGTGCCAATCAAACTATCGTCCTACCGAAGATCCCACGGGATTTGGCAATATGCATGTGGGTGCTTAGATAGGGAATATGAGGCCATCAAAGACCTGGGCTGAGAGTCAATTGACTACCTTGCTACTAGTCTCCAGATTGGGATCGTTATCTGAATTGCCTTGAGTGAGGCAATCCAATACTTATCTCAAAGTATCAAATGAATATCTCTATTGGCACACTGAATCTTCAGAGTATGATAACACGTCACTCTGCGTATCCATAAAGTATCAACATCTCAATAAAATGCATAAAGTATCACACAAGTAGAAAGTATACTATTGCCTAGTACAGAATGTATATACTGTATCCTCTATCCTGTTTCAATATTAGATTGTATTGTTTATTCTTTCTTATGACTACGAGTAATGATAAACAACTGGGCTGAAATGCACAAGAAAAAATGCCTCCACACCCTTTTGCGCCTAAAAATCAACAGGGAATACTATCTTTGTATACATCTACGGCTGCATGGTGGCGGCAACTTTTGAAATGATCACGGATATAACCCGGTTCATCCAGAAAGTACGCATTTTGAGGGGTGAGTTTCTGGGACAAAGTATCAATATCATCGTCAAGCCCAGAAACTTCTCCCCGACAAAGAAACATGATAGCCACAGCATTGTAGCTTTCTTATTGCGAGATATACAGAATTGGCCACAACGAGCTGACTGTTACTATGGAGAACACATACACGAAGAAAATTCTGCCTTGGAGAGAGCGCCTAATAGCTTTGGATTACATAAAGCAGGACGGAATGTATTTTTCAACATCATATACTGGATCCGCGTGAGCACATTGTTACAAGGCGAATCGTAGGACTCTGTCCCTTTCTTGCCCCCAAGGAAAATCGCTTGTATGAATCTATGACTTCATGTAGGAGAGTAAGCCGGCTATTGTATATATTGAGGGATACATAAGGGCCGACATAGGCCAGAAAGAAGCGATGATGAATATTGAAAAGCCAAGGCTAGACCAATATGTGCTGACATGGCGAGCAAACTCCAGGCCACTACTTGTCTTTTGGGTGGATGTGGGAATTATGTGCTGTGCCCCACTGCTCTCTAAAGCGGTGATCTCTCGAATCCATCATTCTCTCGCTAAAGGGTAATCAGTGCTAGTTTCAAACACTGACTGAGCAGCCTCGGTTAATTAGCTACCATTCAAGTATTTCGAGGAAAGATATGAACCAATTAGGAATTTGTATCCCATAGATTATGGATGGCTAAGTCGTCACATGTGGTCAAGAAACACATGCGTGCTCCTTTGGGGCCATGGTGTGAGATATTTTTATACAGCGGCAAGAAGGGACCATGAGCCTTGAGATTCTTATCGTTTCTGCCAATTTCCAGTAACACGTATTTAAAAGGACCGAAAAGAAAAAGCGAGGTTTAGTTTAGTACCCAGAAACATAAATATATAGTATAGTATATAGTCACTGCTTGAATGTCGAGGAAATGGTCATGTCTCGTAGGTTCTCTATTAATCATGAAATCATCTCTCATGAATAAAAGAGTTTCATAAAAGCCCAATACCAAGATATTTCCACACTGTACAGTACTTTGCTCAAATTCCTCTCAAATCCTGATATTATAAAATCGGGCATAATATGTTCGTATTTAATAGACACTAGGCTGGAAGAAACGGCCGCGTTGTATCTAGGCTACGATAAGGTCTCTAAAAATGGCTGGGTGGCGGTTAACGCGGAACTAAGCAAGAAATTTAGTTAGAAACAGCTAATAACCACCACAGCCTTTGATGATATGGTGCTCAAGGTCCTCTTAGCCACTCTGTTTAACTTTCTTATGTATATTGCACTAACTTGACTTGAGTGACTAGTTTGTAAATTTGGTTAATCAATTCTTTAATTTCCATTGCCAAACAAACCTTAACCCTCATGTTCGCCCCCGCTACGATCCTCAAGCTCCGCATGCTGCTTCTTGTCTCTACTCGGCAACATAATATATGATGTCACACCCCGCGACAAGCCTCCCTCCCCATACCGATTTCCCTGTTGCAAACTACTAGGAAGCACCGAATCTAAACTCTCCTCTAGCATCCCGGGTATGATATCGCCGCCTGTCCCTTGGCCATGGTCCGAGCAATATTGGCAGAGGGAACCCCGCCAGTTTGATGGGAGCACTTTGCCACACAAACAATATTTCTGGGTGGCCAAGGGTTCTGGGCGGATACTGAAATTTATTAGCTGGATAGAGCTGTAAGGGTTGGTGACGGCGTCAAGAGACTCTACCCGGATAGCCTGGGGTTCATTTGCTGCGTTTTGCAGTATGGCTAAGCTGGGTGATATGGCTTGGGGGCGATGAAGAGCAGGATTGGGATTTGGGCTGTGGGAGATGGGGGTTGAGAGAGAGAAAAAGTTGGTATTCGGGGGGCGCTCTCTGGAAAGAGTCCATTGGCCTGCAGGGTATTTAAAGATGGTATGTTAGGTTTAAATGTCAATTTAACGAGGCTTGGATGGATTGTATGAGCGAGCTTACCGTCATCCTGGTGGTTAGTATGATCCATGATCAACACCTAATGATTTTTTTCTTAAGTGAGTACGCAGGTCGGCTTCCTACAAAGGACCGTCAAGTCAGAACACCCCAAGAAAATCGCAGTGTTGCGACGAGAAAGAAGAAGTAGCGTTCGAAAGGCGATCAAAAAGGCGGTTCATCTAGGAATGGCACATGCTTATAATCGAGTTTGTGGTCCAGATGGTATATATCAAGCATGATATTTGATAAAATTCAAGCCCAATCTGATCTGCCTAACCATAATCATATGTACTGTACTCCAATAGGGCATTTTGGAGTACTTGAGACCTTCCGTAATCTAAGTAACATATACTAAAATACTATATATGGACTCCTCCCAGAGAATGGAGTATAGCCGATCGTTGGTTAGAAAGCAGTACAAAGTCAGGTGTAGAAACTAGCATGTAAATAAAAAAGATACGGCCATATTTACTATTAATAAAAAAACTTGGTAATAACATTTCAGCAAATTGGTATATCTTAATAAATAAGTATAAATCAAATCAAATCAATCATTCATCAAGTTATAAAATAAATATAGTCAAACTGGTTAGCTTAAGACTAAACCAGAACAAATTTTAGTTTATATCCAATTTGGTGTCAGGACCAGTAGATTCCCCGGAAGATTCCATCGACCATTCGCCGATACCTTCAAGACTATATCCCGGTGACGGAGACCTCGATAGTGCCCGGTTTCGATCCTCGGGTTTCCGTTGCAATGGAGGACTTTGGCTCCCGGAGCCTGGGTTGACTACTTGGCTAGGAGTCAACGGCAGGCTAATGTATAATTCATACTGGGGGACCTGTTTAATGATGCCTGACACAGTATTGTTGGTGCTATCTAACCCAGTAACCTCGAAGGATTGGGTAGAAATGTTCTTTATGGGGGCCTGGATGGCGGAGTTGTTGTGGTTTTGTGACTGTTTGGGAAGTTGGATATCCACATCCACCGGATCTATGTATATAAAAAATTAATTAGTACATAGTATTTGACGGCAGAGACATAGATGCGGGTCCTATGAGAGGGTCATTTACCATCCGTCCCGGCGGTCATCGGAAAATCATTTGACATGATAATGATAGGCAAAATGTAATAGTTTATGAAGGAAATGTTCACTGAATAATAGCGTCATGGGGATACTTTTATATGATAGATAATGATAATCATGGTACACCATAAATATCAATATCAGATATAAAAGTGAGTAATTCCAAGACTTAAAAGAGGTAATGAAGTAGCTGGCAGTCTTAAAACTTTTTCTCGCGGGAAGAGTTAGATGCATGATGGTGAGAAACTAGAGTCTCGCCATTTTTTTTATATGAAGGGAATACTATGATTTGTATATCAATAGTGTGGTCTGCAAGTCGCTGTAGAACTGGCCCACTGGCGGCCGAAATAGCAACTTGTAAGATGTAAAAGTATGGTATGAAGACCATTGCCATGTGGTTTCATTTCATTAGCTGGCTTTACGGTCATCTTCAACTATACTTGTAAGACTGGGCACTCACATACAAATCCATCCACGTGGCAGAATGCAATTAGTGACTCCCAGGCCGAGAAGGTTACTCAAGCTGTTGATTCAAATAACGGGGATACTTGGCATATAGAATAGGCTGACTCCCGAATCACTACCCAATAGCCAGCATTGATATGACACCCATCCTGTTGTAACTATGAAATAGGTTCTGCTGGGTTTAGAGAAAGCCCTTGATACATATATAAATATGTGTTAGATAAATGGCTTCTACAAAAGGCTAAAGCGCTACTTTATTATAACCGTAGCAATATTATATTGAGCGTTGAGTGGGGGACATCCAGAACCGCGAACCTACACAGCCCCAGCCCGAATATTAGCATTCATCTATCACTTTGACAGACCAGGCTACCTTGCAATCTGACAAGAACTGCTACTACCCACTGTCAAAACCCAATACTATCTTCGCCATTTTTGATTTACAAGTTACATATAGGAACAAAGCTTACATGAATATTACATGGCAATAGAACAATTACTATATTAATCAAATGCGGTTAAAGGTATACTAGGTCACACACCATAAGGCGTTATCCCTTGAACAACCAACAAAGACACTAGCAAGATTGATGCGTCGGCTTCAGCCCAGGACCCGGTCGCCCTAGTATCGATTTCATCTAGTCCTAAGACAGGGGAATCATATATCTGAGCATTCCTCAAGTTCATCGACCCTTCGGGATTCAGATCCATCCCATTTTCTAGTCGGTTAGTTTTGGAATACTCTGTCTGGCTATCAACACAAGATCCCTCAGCATTATAACTCCACCCACTATCCTCCCCATCACAAAGAGTCTTCTCCACACTCCTCAAAGTCCTACTCTGCAGACAACTTAGATGCCCAAAATTCTCCATTCTTGGCGACGGTTTATTGGGATATATATACTCATTGCCAGACTAGACGATGCTATCATAGGCCCAGGCACGCCACACTCAACAGTCGGCTCATCATAAGACACGGACCTGGATAAGGTCATCGTCGAGGTGCTCACTATTGACTATGTATCTCTATCCAACATATATTTATACGCTTAAACAATTAACACAAAAACCCACTAATCATTTCACAGCACAATAATGAACTCTTAACATAAACACAATGCCATCATTCTAGCTAGAACTCAATCCTGTGTCAAAGATGTTGATCTCTGACGAGTGTTTCCTCCTATATCATTTGAGCTTCCGTTTGGACACGTTCAGTCCAGCCTGACGTGCACTTCACCCCCAACAACAACCACCCAACGGTCCTACTTTATACTCCCTACCCTACAATGGTAAGCAATCCACTACTCACCGTCATTTCTAAGGTCGTGTTCCATGATTCCCATTTGCATATCCCAAAATCGCAGTTATTTTGTAAACACACCCCATAACCAATGATGTTTCCAGCCTTGACTTTTTTGTGGTACATTAATGATAGAAAAGATGCCATTTTATATAGGTGTATGAGAACGTCACTCATCGATATACAAACCGGGCGGAAATCTGGCAGAGGTACATGAGATAGTACCATTCAAATGCCATTTGTGCCGTCTCCGTATAGTCAGCCAATATTGCCTTACATATGCCGGCCGACTCTTAATACATGGTAAGGCATATTTGGGAAGGGAGAATAGGATACAAGCTCAAATCATTACAACCATCAATCTAGAACGCAACTTGCCTAAAAAACTAAAGTGACTACATCATACCTACATATATGTATCAAGACGTTTCTCGACCTCGGTCTCATATAATTACCTGGCTACTCAATATTTACTATGGTTCCAATGGTGTGTTATCTTTATTAAAAACAACACGATATGCTTCTTCCATTTTTCCATGATCTGGATTGCCAATGTGTCTCTATTGACATCCCAAGCAATCTTGAAGAGTGTGATACTATCCAATGTTGATAGCGAGATTAATACCTCGCTGGGCTTCAATCGTTTCTCGGGGAAGAAATGTCCCGATTGCACCTTTGATCCCCGATGCAAGTGATTGCTCGTCATGTGGGAAAGCTCATATGTTTAGCTACAATATGCTCCCATGTATTAACCACGCCGTTAGCTGGCTCGGGTGCCAGGACCTCACACTAACCCGAGCTGATTGGTACCCTTCTTTTGTTCTTTGTGCAACCTCATGATACACTGGCTGCCCCTGCACACAATCTGGCTGCCTCGTCGTGCTCCAGAATATAATATGGATTTTCTTTTTTCCATGTGTATGGGATGCCAATTATGGCCCTATACCATATCTTTTGGGCGTCGAAATTATGCAGGCCATACAGAGCCAAAGACAACTCTTTACTTTGGGGTTGGGCAACTGATGTGGAAGTGGCTTGTCGACTTGGTGTTACCTGGTTTCTAGACTACATGATTGGCACACCTTGTTACTCAAACGACCTGATACATTGGTACCCAATAATATGGCATGTCAAGGATACACACAAAGTCGCATACAAAGGCTAAATCTAGTTAAGCATCAACCGGTGTTATTCATCTCAATATACCACATCCTGGCGTAAAGCCATCTTCGCTCTTCGTCCTTCCTCCCCCATCTCCCATACCAAGGCTGAGGATCCCTCTCCATCTCACCCAACAACACATCGACCCGATCCGCAAACTCCGCAACCGTATTATACGCAGTCTTCACCAATGGCATCGCTACCCCGCCAAAATAAGAGATTAGGAGAACTCCACTCCATAATCCTCGCTGACTGGACTGCCATTTCATCACACTGATCCTTGCTCACATTCAGGTTCACCGTTAGAATGTCTGTTGAGTCTATACCGCTCTATCAAATATCTCCTGGATATCTTTCGCAAACCTCTGAGTTTGTTCCTGTGGCAACTCGGGCTCTCAGGGATATGTAAATCCACCTCCCATATACCGAAAGTCCGGCGGGTCGGTCCCAGGAGTATACTCCGCGCGTCCAGACAAATTTCTCGATTCATCCCAGGCATCCCCCTCCTCCCGTAAAAATATGCCCTCCGAGCGCTCCGAGTTCAACTCTGAAGAACCAGGTGGAGGACTCTGCTGGTTAACTGACAGGCTGGTTCCGGTAGGGCCGTCGTTATTGTTCATATGGCTTCCATTCCGTGTATCACCCATGTATGAGCATTGTGGACCCCACATGCTATTCACAGACTTTTGTGGCCCTTGAGAGCCCTCTTGGGTTGCAGAACGGTATTGTTCCAAGTTATACACGTCTGGTTTCGAGCCTGTATAGTTATCCACTACTGTATTGAGGCTGACCAGAGCGCTTGTAGTGGTAGTGGCGTGGGAATCGAAGGGGAGGCCGTTGATATTAGGGCTGATATGCCCAAGATCAAGGCGAGGCGCGGGCTTTTCAAGAGTCGACATAGCTAAGAGATTGTTAGTACAGAAGTGTGGCGAGGTGTAGTATAACGTACAAGTTTCTGTGGACATTATTATAGCGTGATGAATATCTGGAATATGGGAGTAACGCTATGTAAATGAGTTGCTACTTCTTCTATTTAAATCACAAATGTATTTATCAGTCAAGTCACCTAACTCTAGGCAATAGTAGATGGCTAGCCTTGCTTAAGGCATACTAATAATTGTACAAGTTTCTGCAAGGCAAGTTGCTGATTTGTCAATTTTTTAGTAAACCATGAATCTCAAGCACAAGCTACCTATTAAACTCCATGTAGAACATATACAATACCTCAGCTGCTTCATCATATATGTTCAACTAAACCATGGCCGAAGTACACCTGTCGGGGGTTAATTCCAAAATTAAATTGAGGCATCTTGCTTAACAATTCTGCATGGCACTACCTTATTAATATCCTGATTAGTACTATCGTCGGTCGTCTAAGTAGTTGTAAGTCACGTGACTATGTTAACTTATCTCTGTGCAACAACAACAACCACAACCATTGTAACCCTAGAGGTGCATCAATGTGATGGTAACCCTGTCACACGTCGCCCGCCCTTGTCGGCGCCCTGACCTCGACTTTCGCAATGTTCCTCTGCATCACTTGATCGTAACCGTTTTTTCCATTGCCCAACTCCAGACCATTCCATGCAGCTCCAGTGACGCACAGAAGTGGAGAATCCACTTTCCGATGCTCCGCCGACACAATAAATGTGCATCAGGCTGCAGACAAACCCCACGTTCTTCTATCATTGATACCTGTCCATCACCAGCCCTCTAGATAAGCCTTCTCTCGTTGTTCCAATTCCCAATATCCCTGAGAATCCACCGTCCCAAATCGCATCCTATCAAATTATCAAAAGCGCCCCAGATCTCGATTCATCCATCTCCACTTTCCTTCCATCCCCCCATTCCAACACCAATCCTACCGCCAACTTCTCCCACAGTTGATCTCGCCCATCAACTGACTATTTGGCCTTCGTTGGGTGACAGCCATCTGACCGCTTCGTTTCATCCCTAACCTTGCCATCTCGCTATTTCTCGTTGACACTTTGGTTGGGCTGGGAGAATACGTGCGTATTGCAGCAAGTTGTGGGGAGACGAGACAAGGGAGGAGAAAAGGAATAAGGCCGACGAGCGCACTTTTAAAATTTAGTGCGGGAGCTTCCGCTTTTTTCCTTTTCCCTTTGTGTTACCTTTCATATCGAATCTCTCTAAGGTGATCTGCCTCAAGTCGCTATCTTGTGTATTGTCCCCGTCGCCAAAAGACTTGTATCTTGATTGATTACCGCGGCCGGTATTTCATTGTGTCTCCCGACACATCATTTTGCTTCTATTATTATATTTCATCTCAATTTCTTGCACATTCATCTTTAATCGGTATTTCTCGCGGTCGCCATCATGGAAGCCATTACTGAGGCAATTCCCGGCTGGCTCAAAACCCTCGAGGACCTGGAGACTACTCTCCACACTCGGATTCCTCCGGCTCCCCCGACTTCCCCAGGTGGCGCAGGGGCTACGGCACCTGTTCCAATGGCCATACCGGGATCGTTGCCGACGACAACGGATCCGCCATCAAAGATTAAGGGATACACCTTGCATCACAAGATTGGCACGGGATCCTTTGGTGTGCTTTATGCGGCAGTGGAAGATGCTACGGGCAAGAAGGTTGCTTTCAAATTCGAGAGTACGGGGTGCGAATCACCACAGTTGAGGGATGAGTACAGAGCCTACAAGCTGCTAGCCGGATGCCGTGAGTAATTCACCATGATCATTTATTGGGCATTAACTAATTCTATATCTAGCGGGTATCTGCGGAGCTCATGCCTTGGGCGAAGAAGCACTTCATAGTTATATGATTCTTGATCAACTTGGGCCCTCATTGGAGATGCTCTTTTCCAAATGCAAGCGTCACTTCAGTATGAAGACGGTCTGTATGCTGGGAATTCAAATGGTAAGTTTTTGTATGTTCAGCTTTGTCACCTTTGAGCTTCAAGTTATCCTCGGGCGACCGCCCTAAACCCAACTTCGTATGAATTATCCCTACACAATCCTCCAATTGTTCCTCCTGTAGTGGGTCTCCGGAACTCTGTTCTTTTCCTTGTGTAACTTCACCGCCCGAACATCTCCGTCTCAGCTGCCCCGGTCCCTGCCCTCTGATATTCAGCATCCATGTCCTATACTCCACTAACAACGTCAATAATAATATCAGATTGACCGTCTACGCTCAATACACTCGCGAAATTTGATCTACCGCGATATCAAGCCTCAGAACTTTCTTCTTGGCCACCCTTCCGATCCGGAGCCGCAGGTATTCCTAGTTGATCTCGGCATGGTCAAAGAGTATATTGATCCTATTACCAAGAAGCACATCTCACCTTCGGGTAACAGAGCGTTGTCTGGCACGGTCCAGTTCCTTTCCAATAATGCAGTGCGCGCCCAGGCTCAAAGTCGCCGCGATGATCTTGAGAGTCTACTTCTTGTCCTCATCTACTTTGCAAAGAATGGTCTACCATGGACCTCCGCTATCGGCACCGAAGCCATCGCCAAATGCAAACAGGAGACAACGCCCGAACAATTGTGCTCGGAACTCCCTCCGCAATTCCTGAAGTTCCTAAATTACGTCCGGGAGCTACCCTTTGACGCTGACCCCGACTATGAGCACCTCCAAGGTCTTCTCATTAGTGTCCTAACCGACCTCGGCACAACTAATGATCTCAAGTTTGACTGGAATCGAACACCGGTTGTCTCGGCACTCAGGCCTCTGCCATATTCAACTGAGACTCAAAAAACACTTAACGTCCTTCATAAATCTCTTTCTACTATACGGTTTAAACTCATGCGCGCGACTCGCCCTGCGCGTCCCCCTCCCCGTTTATCTTCCACCCTCTCCCTCATGAATAGAAATCCCCTTGGCCCTCGGCCCTCCCGTCAAAACACCCCGCCGCCCGCTGATGAACAGCTGAGTAAAGCACAAAAAACACTAGTGTCTCTTGCCGATAAGATTCTCCGAGACACCACATGGGATGACGACTTGTCAATCATCCGGGCTGCTATTCTATATGCTGGGAAATTAGCAGAGGCAGCAAAGGCACCGGTGATACCCGCAGATCAAACGAGTCCACCAAGGTCACCCGAAGAACAGGAAGCATTAGATGAGGCGACGAAAGCGATACCAACAGGGACTACCCGAGTTTTTAGGAAGCCAGTGATGACAACAAGGCCAAATTCAAAAGGAAAAGATAAGGATCAAAAGGATTCAGTGAAGAGGGAGGAACCGGAGCAAGATGTAGAGGCAGAGTTTAATGTACCGCCGGCGCCGGTTGTCCCGATAGGAAAGGGTCCTGCGCCACCGGAGCCTACGGCAAGCGCGTTGTTGCCGACCATGGATGAGTTCCAGGAGATGGTTAATCCACTGGAAGTGGATGATGAGGGTGATAGCGGAGGGTCAGAGGAAGTATTTGTCGTGCCGGACTATCATAATGGGAAGAAGGAACGGGGCGCCGTGAGTTTGAGGTGATTATGGTGTTATGATGTATGTCTGTTCTATTATTTTCATCTTATTTTCATTTCATGTAGCTATGTCTGTTTAAATTTTACGTTTTTGGTTATCTTCTTGATTTCAACATCATCATCGCCCGTCCGTTGTTTCCTCCGATAGGCCCCGCACGCCCGGCTCCAAGACCTAGTCGCCTCCTAGACCCCTAGACGGTCCACATCCCCTCCTTACCCACCCTGTCCACTTTAACCCATTGCGAGTCCTCCCAACCACTATATTAACGTCCCGGGCTACTAACAATGTTCCCCTGGCCCGGCCCAGCCCAGCTCAGCACAAACATGAACACAAGCATAAGCACAAGCACAAAGACGTTAATCGTCTCCTTGAGCAGGGTGGCCCCGCGGGCGAGTTAGAACATCCCCTGAGACGTGGAGAAGGATCAGAGGTGTATTTCGCGGGTTCGGAAGACGGGGACTGGGGGATGAATTGGGGGATGAATTGGGGGATTGGGATTAGAATTTTGGTTGTGGATGATAGGGCGGTGATGTCCGGGGGAGGTTGGGGAGAAATATAATGTGGTATAGAGAGAGAGGAGAGAGAGAGAGGATGGGGAGGAGAGGAAAGAGGATATCTAGAGAGGTATCGGCAATGATGATCGGGTGTTTGATATCAGTTCAGCTGGTGATGTTTAGGGATCCTGAGAAACTAAAAGGCATATGCTTCATCACAAATCACGGTTTCCAAGGTACTAGTCATCACATACTTCATACGAATCCCCTTCAATATCTCCAGCTTCATTCACCTGCTACCAGTTCCTGATCCGGGCCATCTCAGCGCGCCACCCATCTTCCCAATTTCTAAAAAAGAAAGAAAATAATAATAATACCAATAAAAATAATAATAATGTGTGTCGCCCAAGGTCACATGAGCAATGTACCAAGCAGGTTGTCACAGAACCTCCTCGCTTGCACTTAACAGCACCTTCTGGATGCCAGGTGCAGGCCTATGTCTATGCAGCGAAATTGATTGGTGGAGGCAGTGACTGATTAATGGTAGCCCAAGGGAAGGCTGTAGCTGGTTCATTGGCTCGGCTCTGGGAGGGACAAGGCTGTGGTGTGTTGATTTGACGGACGGTGAGAGGACGGTAGGAGGGCTTAAAGGAGACAGTGTGATGAGGAGGGGGGTTGGGTGTGATTAAGCATGGGTGAAGGGAATATTGGGGATTATTTTTTCTTCATTTTGTTCTGTTCTTTTCTTTTTCGATAGTAGCTGTTAATCATTCAAGGTAGTGTCTACGGTAATTTGGCGAGTTATTGTTGGTGTTTGAGATGGTGATGGCCTTGTTAAACTGTCCGCCTCGCCCCATAATTTTGGAGGGAATGTATAAAGTTTTTGGCGATAGGTAGATGTGAGGATATCACTATGGATACTATCATAATAAGAATCCACTTGTTCGTTTACCAATATCGAGCATCCCCGTGTCGTATCTCCCACTTCGCCCCACACATCTCGCAATTCCCACCATCTCCGAAATGAGCATCTCCATCCAGCTCCGTCATCTCCTCGCCACATCCATCTCACCCTCTTTCTATAATGCTTATTGACACGCCCCTTCCAACATGAACAATCTGGGTCATCAAGCTTACTTATTTACTTACTAAACAAAATCATCCCCTTCTCATGAACCCAAACCAAAGGAACTTCCGAAATCCTGGGCCATGAAGCCCCAGGGTCCCCCTCAAGTCCCCACTATGCGCCGATCAAATAATTGTGCGATATTACTATGGGCGAGATTAACCCAAATGTCCACCCCAGACTCTTCTCCTTCGCATGAAATCTCACGACAATCACAACTGCAATCCCCCCAATGAAACAAATCACACATCATGCCATTGAGTCCAATGAACAAATCCGCTCAAATCAATATGCGTTCCTCTCCTCTCCAAAATAGGTGATCTTTTCGTGATAGTCGGCGGTCATATTCCCTTTAATCTAACCTAAATCGATGCCTTTGCCGGCCAAAGTGGCCCGGCGTCACATTTGCACATCACAGCTCATTTCGAGGATTAGCGGGGGCTGTCGCGCGTTATTTGGCAGGAATGTGTATATAGACTTTTGGCCTGGTGGTCTAGCCTCCGGACCATTTGCGAGATTGATAGAACGACATTATGAGTGATATAAAAATATACACGAAATAAAAGGGAAAAAATTTAAGTAGCTGATGGCGAATGGCTTCAGTATCAGTGATCAAACAATGCTGTATATAGGGGGGTTTCATCTTGGTTCAGTGGACTTGATAGGCCAATTGCCATGAGGGAAATTGAACATTTAGGAGGCGCCTAGAAGGGGGGACAATGATGCCAATTATTTTACGGATGGGTTTGGATAGCGGATAATCACAGAATGTGGATGGAGGAAAATCTCGTGTTTATGATTATCCGAGTTTCACCAGTTGCCCATTAGCGCCGAGAGGAGACATTTGTCTGTCTGGAACTTTTTTTTCCTTCTTTTTTTCACCACTTGAAAGCAGAAAAGAAACAATCGGCGCTGTCCATAGGGAAATTTCAGACGCAGAATAGCCGTTCTTGACGACTCTTGTGATATCAAAATATCCAAGTTGTCGCAGTGAAGACCACATGTCGTCTGTATGCCCTGGTCCCTTGACGGAGAGGTGGACAGCGGCGGGACAATGGGTGACAGGGAACTGACGGAATATCCTGGTGAGGATGAGGCTATTGGCTTGTTTCTGACGGCTTCGACGAGGCTTCGAAGAAGGGGAAGGGCTGTGTGCTTGGTGGTGATGGGATGCGGGCTTGCTAGCTTCTAGGATATTGATGCCCCTTGCATAAATATGGAGGCATGGACAAGCTTGCATAAAGTTCTTATTTGTGCAGAATGGGTCAAGTGCTCCTAGAGCTGGTGGGCCTTGGCTAGCTTCGGGAGTCTGTGATCTGTGAATATGAGATAACATCAAGTAAAATTATCGCCATTTTTATTTGCTTTTTCTCGCCGCCAAATGAATGTAATGTAGTCTGTTCGTTTGTGCATTCTCTCCTCTCTCTTTCTCGCTCTCCCTCTTCGCTCCCTCTCTCTCTTTCTCTCTCCCTATCTTTCCTCAATTATTCATCCAATAGGCTTCCAACCAGCGGAGATGCCCGTTGTTCTTACGCATGCATCTGCATATTTGAAATCTCACGTACATCACCAAGTCGCAGTTAAAGCTCGCCAGCGGATTCCGGTGACTCGTGATGACGATCTGATTGTCGGGAGGGATCAATTGGTCGGGCGGGAGTGGATATTATGGGCAATCAGGTGGTTGGGAATGGTGTGGTGGTATTTGTAGGTTTGGAATGGCTGGCACTAGAGAATTTGTGGGTGTGGGGAGATGGCAATGTTAGTTAATGAGTGACGGGCTAAAGGTAAGATACATATAGACTGATGTACTAGTGAATTCGTGATGTCGTATACGCAGGCTGTGGCGATTTATCTATGTTTAGCATCGTATCGTGATATCTTGAGATACGCAAACAGACATCCCACTCTATCAATGATAACATGTCGTTGGGCTTCCTACTTGGTCGCCCATGTCATGTCCCCCTCCCCATGTCTTCTATCCTCATCCATTATAGTCCGACAACCCCCAGGACCCCATCCGGCATCATCTTCCCCCATCCCATCCAACTGATGTGCTACAGGGACTCTCCCCTCCATGTGTCACCAAGTACCCGTCCATCCATTTCATGATATCATGATCCCCAAGTCACCAGGCCCATCATCAATCCCCAATCCCGCCTCAATGGATCTGGAAGCCCCGCATTGGCCCCGGAGGTGTAGACACCATGATCCCAAAGACCACAAAATAAGATAAATAACTATGAGGCCCTCAGTATGTTACGTTTCCTTGTCACTTACCATTGGCTGTCTGGCAGAAAAAAAATTTATTCGGAAAATAGAAAAACAAAAAAGATACACATAATAGGCGAATGAAAATGAAATTCTCGGAGGGAGCGGCGCAGTGCAGTTAGCTGGAATGGATTTGTCATGTCGTGTCGTGTCGTGTCGTGTACTGCTGAAAGTGCAGTCGGTGGCGATGGGCGATTTTGCGGTGGGCGGTGGGAGGTGGGCAATAACGTTACGGGCGGCGGCAAAGGGGGCAGTCATCAATTAAGGAATGAGTGGGCATCTCACGATACCGCCTGACCCGGTAGCGGCGGATCTTGGTGGATAGCAGACTGTTGCCTCAATGTTCAGTTTTGGATAAATGACTGAGTTGGGTATATGATCATCAACGGCCAAAAAAAACAGACATTTACATCATCCGCTTATGTTACAATTTGACTTGTCTACTAATTTTAATATTAAGATTCCGCGTGGGTTTTCATCATAAGATACTCTGGGACATAAGCACCAAGATATCTAACAAAAATGTTCACGACCCATAACATACATTACTAATGGCCACCCCCATCAACCACTCACCCCACAAATTGGTCTCGGTGCTATTTTTTTTTTCCTCCCAAGCACTCCTCCAGCCTCAATGTTTGTCGCTACTGCATGTGTGAACACATGTCTAGAAGAATCCCATCCTCCCTGACGGGCCTCGACTCCTCTTCAGCCATCCCAAAAGTGCCCAGCAGCGTGGCCACTTCACCAGAAGCATCAATTCAGCGATACTTTGATGCTCACCGTATCATCGCGGAACTCGGAAACGGGGGTTGGGATGGAAGCCAGAAATGGTACCCAATTGCATCACCCGCCTTTCGGTATATAAAACTCGCTTTTCACATTTGTAAATACATAGATAGACACCCACAACATTTACGCATCCATACGTGCATATTCATCGTGAATAAACTATCAACGTCGTAGCCCCTCCACCGCCTAACAGGCCCCCCCAGCCACCAGCTCTCACTCCCGTCGGCTCTGTATTCCCAGAATGCATAGATTGGATCACCATTGGATCACCATGACCTCTCACCGAGTCGCCCTGCATAAAGGAGACCACTTGGTAACCAGGGTGTCTATACTCTATGCCAGTGCACCTGGCCAGGCCCCAGAAGGGCTTGTATTCTAGACTCTCCAGTTCTGGCTGTTATTTTAAAAACGAATATAATAATATTAATTTAAAATATATATATTCTTTTGTCTACTTTTTCGGTTTTATCTTTCCAAGACCGGCGCCTCGGCCCAGTTTCTCAGTTTGCTTGCAAACGAACGCCCCGTTGGCACACGCCCAATGGCACGGTCGCATATCAGAAAATACCATTATTCACCATCGGATGCACATTGCGCCATTCCGGGGTCACGATGCCAATTTGCTGGTAATTCCTTAGCGGGGCGTGAGATGGGTTCAGGTTAGTTTGGGTGGAAATAATGAAAAAATAATTACCTCGTTTTTAGTCAGTAGGATCGACGTTTCGTTGATGATACCAACAGTTTGATACTTCTTGCCATTCGTCAATGGTGTGCAAGTGGCGAATAGGTCTCGGTGACTCTAGGTGCTAAGTGGCTAATATAATTACTATAGTGACAACGAGAGCCTTGGCTTACTCAATAGCTGAATACAGCCCGGTTGTGAAATGACAATACATGGAATAGCATTCAATTTTTTATGCGTTTATTATATTTATTTACTAATGTTGGAGACTTTATTTTTTGCACTTTTTGTGATATTTCTGACGGAAAAAAAAATGAACAGAAAAAAGAAAACCATGGTGGCTAGAACGCACCCCTTTGATGCGGTTGGGCTTTGCTGTTTTACTTCACCGCTCATTTCCAAGATCACCATCATGCACAATTTCATAACAAAAGTGGCTGGAAATCCGGCCAACAACCGTTCTATGATGAATTCCCCCTTAAACATTTCCTATGTGCCATCTATTATCGTCACAATTACCATTTGCTATGGTATAAGCAATGAACTAGGTCCCGTTTCACGGTCGCTCAGGAAATGTTGTGTAGTTATCTCGGATTATCCTGGACCATCTTAACTTTTTTTTCTACTCGAACGGGAACTTGACATGGTCGCGGAAGGGGTGGAATGGGCAAAGGTGGGATGGATGATGACAGGTTCATGGCTCTTGTGAAAGGGAGGGTGAGTATTGTGCTTGGAGCAGGGATTTTCTTGGAAGACTAGGGGGAGCTTCAAGAGACGTCAATCTATCAAGAGATTCAACCTGAATCTGCTTATGAGAACAAGTGACTATTTGTATAAAAGAAAGAAAAACATATCATGAAATGTAATCTGGAGCTGACAATCGATACATTTATTAACATAGCAATAGAATCAAATATATGATATAACCCTATCATATACAAACATGATAGGGTTATATCATATTGGTGGTCGTTGATAGGGTTAAACAGACACCCCAAACATAGGTGTCACCAGCTAGGTCTAGGATAATCAAGCTCTCCCTTGTTCCTTGCCCATCACGACTCCAATACCATTGCCATGGCCCAATCTGGTCTTGACATAACCGCATCCACGTGTAAAACTTGCATGCATCCGATTATTGTAAAACCAGGAACAGGATAACTACATACCACCATCACTACGATGCTCGAAGGTTGCCCTTGTGATTAGAGGAAGAAGAGGATGTCAGACTAGCCAATCAGCGGTGTTAACTAAAATAACAAAAGAAAAAAGAAAAAAAAGAACATCGACTTTAATAATCAAAAGACATATCATTTCATTCATGACGATTATTAGCCGAACAGGTAAAGACATATACATAATTATAAAATATAACTCGGAAACCACTCAGCAAAATAGCTGCCTAATATTCCCCCCTCAAACACAACTTCAGCTGACTGAAAGCCGCCTCTCAGACATTCCGTGTAGTCCCATTTGGCGTGCGGCCAACCATTGCATCACCAGACGCCTTCCTCATCACCGCCATCCCAAGCTATCCTATCCTACCCGGCCCAATTGGGTTTTCCGGATCTCAAAATGATAGAATATTTGCCTCGACGCTTGCATGCATGCATGTGAGCGATATGCAACGACGTGGTTGGATACAGCGTAAGCTGTGGAAGAGGGAGTGAGATCGGATGGGTGGGATTTATGGGCGGGCTGTATTGTCGTGTGATAGAGTTAGTGATTGGCGTGGATGGTTAGTTTTGAGAAATGGTGAGCGGGCGTTTATTTGGAGAATGGCCCGATTGGAGATGATTGGCAACTTGTGGTAGTAAATCCGAAGACCCGAGAAGGCGAAATACAAAACATAAAAAAAAAAAAAGCAAAACTAAATCCAGATTGGTAAACCAAATGGTCCAGTTAAAACATCAATAATACTAATCATAATTATACGAAATGAGCAATTTATACAAAACAATGCTTCCCTTGCAAGAAAAAGTGAATATTCAGAATTCACGGGACAAACATAAAAAAAGAAAAAACATGCCCCACATCACCGCATCCGAAATCCCCACTTTCCCGCGTAAATCCCTGTTTTCATCTAACGGCCCTCGTCTTCCTCCCGACTTTGAAATCCGGCCGCTGTCAATCGCTGCCCTCGTCCAGCTTGAACCCTGGTGTTGCATCGCGCAGTTGTGCAGAATTTTTTCTTTCTTTTCTTCGAATAATACGGGACAGACAATAGAACCAGGATTGGGAATGGGATGGAATGAGGGGGGCTGATGCAGCCAGAAACCTTGAAGCCTGCATAAAGAATTTGATGATGCTGGTAGTGGAGGTCGTGGGTTGCAGATGGGTGTGGTAGTGTGACTTGGGGTTATCAACGTCGAGAATTCAAACAATATTACATAAGATCGTGGGTTTGAAATTACTTGTGTTTTCCCGTGGCCGAGTGTTCCGGATTCTAGTTACTATGACCCAGTTTCAATATCGCCGCACCTGTCTGATCACCGTTGTTCCGCACCGCCTATTACATTTACAACAAACTCAAAACCATATCTACTCCACGGACCTGACTCCAGACTCCATCCAACGTAACCAGGCCAAATTTTCTTTTTGCCCTAACGCCCTACTAATACTACTAATATTAATATTACTACTATTAGCCCTCGTGAGGTTTTACTGTATTCCCAATTAGTCTCCGTAGTTTCACACATCAAATTGCCAAGTCCTATAAACACCGACGCCATGGTAAGATCGCCACGATATACTACCCCCTGCTCACACCCTCAAAGCGTCTGGTGGCCCCGAACACCGTTTCAACAGCGCGGCGCCCCGGGTGGGTTCCCGCCGTCACGGACAACGCTTGGGTCGCTCTAGGCATGCCTTTCTCATTATGAAAGAAGTCAATGTTGGAGGAGACGAGGGAAGAGGCCCATGATGCGACAAAGCGTTGGGCTAATGACGGCTGTCGGATTTACGTGGGTGAAATTGATTGATCCGAGTGTGGCTTGGGAAGGGGTGTATAATTGATTTGGTTGGGCTAGGGGCCTGTTGCCAGCTCGACGTTTGTACGAAGTTAGTGGTTTATTGCTGGGTGACGGGTTTGTTGTGCCGTGCCACAGATAGTCAAACGGCATGGAAACGATTATTATACAGAGCGGTGACCCCAGCCACCTTGAGAAAACTGGAGGTTGAAGGCGCGGTCTGTGGTAATATTGAATTAACAAGTAATAGCAGTAATAATTGCACGTCGATAAGTTGGCTTCAGAGATTCAGTGTAAGCAAGTTTACTCGATTGGATGGGGAGTGTGAAATTTTTTTTTTCCGCTTCTGGTTTCCACGATGCAAGACAAAATTTTCACAGAGAATTTTTCATTCTTTCTGTCGTTATTGCTTCCCTTTTTTTCTTTTTTCCCTCTTCTTCTTTATTTTCTCCCATTCTAGGCTTCTGGGATGTCAACGTACATAGTTGTCTTCTAGGGCATCATCGGCCTTGTAAAGCAGAATCCGGTATTCCGGAATGCACAGGGTCAACTTTATAATGTACTGACAAGGACTTTAAGTGCTACAAGCATGTAGTGCATTTTTGGGGGGGATGGGATGTATAATGTGATATATTTAGTGAATTGGGAGGGGGCCTGGAGAAATTGATGGGGGAAAGCCGTCCTCGCTGTGAATCCCGAGAAGGACGGCGGTTCGTTCGTTCTTGTACGTCCGTCCATCGTCCATCGTCCGTCCAGTTATGGCCAATCCATGCCATGTAGAACTTGGGAGCTGTGCGATGGCTCCTCCTGGCAGGGCCGTGGTGATGCACATAGACATGGTGATGACCCAGTCGGTCTTCTAGAAGGTAGAGCATGCTGGTAATTATGGGATGGGCGGTCGGAGATGTCCTAGGGTCTCGTATGGCTGGCCGGCAGACAGCTTGCTAGGCTCAAATGGATTGGTCATTTTTGAGGGGGGGGTTTTATTTTATTTTTTACGGATTGACCTTGTAGAGGTGATACATTCCATGCAAAGATGGGATTTTAACGCCAATTGAGGCGATCTCCACGACATTCCATCGCCAGCTCTTCCCGCCGGATGCAGCCAACGCACCCAGCTATCCCACCAAAGACAATCAACCAATACAAGTTATCTTTCCACGCCCCCTACATACACCAACCATTATCTGCATCTTCCTAATCTTCCCCATATCTGCCTCACCTGACGCAATAGGCTCGTCTCCACCCATTCCAAGCCCCACCAATGTCCATCTCAACTCATACGTTACCCACTCGCCAATTCCTCATAACGACAAGTCATCAATCCACCACGCAACGCTTGCATTCTGCATTGTCGTTCCTTCCCATTGTCTACCTCCATAGCCTCACTTTTAGGTATCACCAGTAGCTAGTAGCCAGTAGCCAGTAGTCAATAACCGGTAACCAGTAGCCAGTCGGTCGGTTAATCTTGGAGCCCCAGAAACAAATGTCAACCCGCCAGGTCCCGCCCGCAAGCATCTGTACATGCGTGTATATATGTATGTACGTCTATATATGTGCGCATATACACATGCAGGCCGCCCGTTCCTGAGTTGGCGGGCTCTCAATGCACCATCGGGTCACCGAAGCGAGGTCGCGCGGCCGCTTCAACCTCAATATGTTCTGTCTATATTATTTTGTGTGCTGTTTGCTACGAGGTTGATCACGTTGTCTCTTCAGCTTACTATTCGAGAATGGGTCGATGGATTCCTCGGGAGTGGTCGGGAGTTGGTAGGGGCGGTTTGAATCTGGGGTTATTCCTGGGTTGTGGTTGACTGCTGCTGGGCTAACAGAGCGGATGAACTAGAGGTCGTAGTACTACTACTGCTGGGCTGGTTGAGGATAGATGCACTGCGGGAGGCAAGTTGCAGTGCGTTTCAAGCGAGGGCCGGGGCAGTGGGTGTGGTGGACTACATACGATGCTGGGTGGCCGAAAGTACAATAGCCCCTGACTAAAGCCATGATGCACGTCGACTGGGTTTAATGAATGGTAAATGGTAGGTTGTTAGACTACAAGTCAATTATATGAAGATGATGGATGGATTTGCTTGGGCCCGGAGCCTCAGACCAGTTTCGGGTATTTCATAACCCTAATAGTGGCCTGGTACTATTGCGCTTTTGGATCTGGAATGTCAGTGACATTTGTTGTCTCTGCTTGAGGCCAATAACACGTCTGAGATCTGGAACCACGAGGACTTGGAACCATGCAAACAGTTCTGCGACCAGTAAATAATCTCGTCAAGTCTCTCGAAACACAATCTAACTCGACAACACCACATCAATACATAAAAAACCGCGTTTATAACCGGGCCGAACGAGTGATGTCTCGTTGTTAGTTGCCATTTGCTCATTCATCCCCAAGTGCTGCGGGCCCTTCATTTGGTTGGGTCGAGGTATATTACCTCTTATTGAAAAATAGGCGCTAAATAGATCCTCAGCGAGGCTGGCAAATAAGAAATGGAGCCGCTAGCTGCCAATTTGTCGTCAAATTCGACACGCCCTCCCTGTATTTTCAGAACACGCCCCCCTTTCGCTCTGCTCTGTCAGGGCTTCCACGGCAATAGGACTGGATTTGCCTGCCGCTATTTGGGTACACTTTTCTCCTTATTCTTTTTCTTCTTTTCTTTTGTTGGTTCAGTGGTGGCCCCTATAGTTATCCAGTGGTCTATTACGTATGCTATGAATAATGGATGTGTTGGAAATTCAGTTGGTTGGAGTGGCTGAATATGAGTTATAGGCGTAATAAGGCAACCTCAATAGCTGGAGCTATATGTGAATAGCTGGGCGGTGGAGCAGCTGCATCCGGCAGGCTTTGGTGGCATATTATTCATGCTGCAAAATTAGTAGTATGCTGTCTGAATTCGTAATGGAATCGGAGCTTAATTCACATGCAATCATGGGATTTGGCCACTAACCCGCTAGTGGCTCTATGTCTTATCACCTCAGTCGGTTATCACGTAAGTTGTATGTAGTAGAAGCCTCCAGTTAAAAAAAAAAAAAAAGAAAAGCCACTAGTGGTAGCTCTACAGCAAATCTAGCGCTGCTATTTGTATACCGAAATTAAGCAGCGGTTATCCTTCCATTTTTATTTATTCTCATATATGAACCATCGTCTACTTGGGATATCGTGATCATGTGATAGTTTGTTTCTTGTATGAAAATAGATATCTATCCGTAGTTGTTGTTAGGTTTAGTGACCAAGCCATCTAAGCCATCCAAGGCACCAACTGACTAGTTTCTTGTAAGTCCATCACTGCGCGTCCATCGTGTGCAATCATATCGCTGGATGTCTCCCCCTGGTCACCTGCCACCTGATTCCTTCATTTTACCCATTCCCCCCCTTTTTTCGCGTGAGTTTATGCGAATCGAACGCCGCCCATCTCCTTCTGTCTGCCGGCGCTCTGTTTTAGCGTTGCTCTCCCTTTACCGTCCTGTATCCTGCGTTCGTCACTGATTTTCACTTGCCCTCTCACTCAGCCCACTTGGCTTCTGTCTCTAGTCCAAACCTATTGCTTAGTCCGAAAAGACTGACTAGTACTTTGTTAGTGTTTATTCTGCTCTGGCCGACATCATAACTGTTAGTCCTATTAGTCCTGTTAGTTCTTCTCTACTCTTCCCTGTAATGCCCGTGGCTCCTCATTAGTTGAGACTCGGTGCTCTCTATTATTTTTCTTCTTCTTTCACCTCGTTGATTCGCATTTTATTTTATTCTATTCTATTCTTTCTATTTCCTCTACTCATCATTAAATTAATACAAACTTGCGTGCTCTTATCCAGCTCGTCTTGGTTCGCTTTATATCACCATTCACACAAAAACACAAACGCACACACACACTTAAACTGATATTCCAGTTTCCGTGTGTTAAAAAAAACCTTGTATTGGTAAGTTGTTTCTACTACCCTTCCATTATATGCCCCTACCTCTCATACCCTGATCAGCCCGTTTCCCCCGTCCCCGGTTCTCCGTCCCTTGATGTTTCCTTGTCTGTCCAATACCGAGGCCATCCCCTCATCTCATCGCCTGTCGGTCAGTCTGCCATTGGCCCTTGTAGAAGGTCGCCCATGTCCGGTAACTATACCACTTCTCACACCCTCCCCTTACTATCCTTCCACCGTCCCCGGCTTGGTTTTTGTTTCTTTTTCATTTTCATGTTTTGATTCTATGCCAGATTTCGACCACTGCTGCATTGAACAAAGATCTCTCCGGCTCTCGCACTCACCCGCTCACTGCATATGAACATAGCTTGAGTAGTCAAACTCCAGTAGAGTTGATATTCATAGTCGTACTGCTGCTTAGTGTTGCATATTGGGAATAGGGCGTTGTCTGTTGCTATACATATAGCTCCGGGGTCTACTCATAACCCCTGAATCAAGTGCCCCATCAATAACAAGCATGGCACGGTCATACCCTTGAGTCCTGCTCATATATATTGTCCGTTTCTGTGTTGAACATTGATCGTGCATTGGCCTTAATTCTAGCTATAGTGCGAATGTCACGTCGCTCGCAATGATAGAGGCGCGTCTCGCGTCCCCTTCTTGCTCTGCATACACACCATATACACCAACCTATTCTCATATGCTTTTCGGCTTTGCTAGAAAAAAAAAACTAGAGAGAAGAAAAAAACAGTCACCAAGAAAAAAAAATTCAAACAACCAAGCAGTACTGATGCTGCTTTTTGTGCAAGTGCCAAATATATGTTCAGCGTCAATGACTTGCAGTTGTACAGACGTCGTTGTGCGATTTTCCTCGTCTCCCCCATCTGGGGCTAGTAGCCTCGCTGCCATTTCTTCTCCTGGGAGGTGGCCTGCTCTCAAGAAGCTCTGTTGCTACACAAGTCCTGTGCTGGCTGTTCTTGAACCAAGCGTGTACGGTGTTTGTCACGGGTGCGGCGTGGAGCTTGAGGCAGACAACTTTCCTCAAATCCCTCAATCCAGTAGTTCTGTTACCAATTACAGACTGGGTAGGTGCATGCTGGCAGCACCTGCCCCTGGCGACAACATACTACAGCTACCGGGGACTGGGGACCAGGTGTAAATCGAGAAGCAACAGCGCACAAAACAAACGCACTATTGTGGGTGTTGCTCTATAGTTGTTGATCTATAGTTGCTGTTGTATAGTTAGTTTCTGCTGTATAGCTGCTGCATCTCCTTTGGTCCACGATTTCCCACAATGGAAGGTTTGGGAGAAAAAAAGTGTCTACTTCCTGCCCTCACTCTTGACATTGCCGGGTGAACAAGGAAACTACCAAAAAGAAAAAAAAAGAATAATAGGGGATGAAATGGGAAGGGGAGTGAGAGGGGAGTGAGAGACCCAAGGCCTGGGAAAGTGGCTCCACTCACTCAGGGCAGCCTTCTTTTACTCCCCGGTTCCCTCTGCTTGAAATTTCTTTTCTTTGTTTGCCCGCGCACTTTGTCGCGATTCACACTCTCCCCTGTTTAAACTACACCTCCAGACCCTTGCTTCACACCCAACTACTGGTATATACACCCCTCCCCCGTTTAGCAAAGGAGAGAGAGAGACCAGCAGTTCCATTTCGTTTCGTACACACCCACCACTCTGTCTTTACAAACAACCCCTGACAACCATTACTTGTCACTCGAGCTTGGAAGCTTGTTCTGTCCGTCCACTCCATGAGCGACGGCATCCAGATCAGAAATATAACAGTGAGCACTCCCATCCGTTGGTCGTTCTTCGTCTTTCATCCCATGCAACATACAATTGCTCTGCCTTGATCCGGATACATTTGCCCTGCTATCCATAAGACTATCTTGCCCATACATACCCGTTCACGTCCATCGCCAAGACATCCACCACCAGTCCCCATAGACATAGAGAGAGTGATCTCATCCACATCATCATCATCCACCATCGACCCGCTCCCAGCAACAAGCGTCGTTCTCAGGCCGAAGAAGAAAAAAAAAACTCATACAGAGAGCCCTTATATCAATATACGGACACGCAAATAAACGTCGCACGTCGAGCAAGCATCTTGCGCAACCATAATCATCTTTTCCATCTTTTGTTGCGTCGATTCCACATACCCTCGCATCCTTTCACGCGCAACATCTTGAACAAGCCTCGTCGCGCCTGTACCACATTCCATACAGGCCCGTAGCTTTGTCTAGCATATTTTCACCTCATCCTCATCCCACCAGCCTCCCTTCCCACCCCCCGCAACAATCATCCCTAATGGGTCTCCAACAACCCCAGCACACCCAGACCCAGCAGCACGGTTCTTATCCCAATTCGCGGCCATCCAGCATTGTTCAGACGCACACTTCCCACCCTCCGCCGACCCAGAACCAGACCGGATACCCATCACCACACAGCGTGGCCTCTGTGTATCCTTCTACTAACGCTACCGGCCAGTCCGATTCAGCGTCTCTTCAGTATTATCAGTCTGCGAATCAGTCTTACGCAACTTCACAGACCTCCAGCCCCTACGCCTCCTCAGGTCCGTACTTTCTCTTCCCACTACACTACTGCTTACAACCTTGTAAGACCCAGCATTATTATGCACAGGCACATTCCCACATAGCCTACATAGCCTACATCCTTCAGAAGCCCACAAAGCCCACAAAAAACAGAACCCACTCTTGCATTTCATACATAAAAACGTTATGCTAACTCTTTTACCCTCATAGAAGCCCAACCTGATATAATGGCTACGCAGATGGCCGGAAGACAGCCTTATTCAATGTCCAACTACCACTCTCAAGGAAGCGCGCCCAGCTCGGTGGCGCCATCGCCTCAGCCCGACCAGCACCGCAGCATTTACGGCCACGGTGCCCCTTCGCACCAGCCTCTTTACTATGGCGCTCAGCAATACCAGATTTCGTCGCAGACTCCCAGTCCCTACGCGACCACACAGTACCAAGGCCAGCCGCACAGTGCACAGCCGATGACTTCTCAGCCTAACATGATGATGTCGCATCAGGCTGCTCACAACCAGATGGCTCAGCACCCTCAACACCCTCAGTCTCTGGCGACTAACAGCCCCAGAAACCCCAAGATGGAGCTCCAGACTCACCAGATGGGACAGCAGAAGCCCGGCACTCCGACTGCCATGAGCGGCGCTCACAGCTCTGGCTCGGTTACTCCCCTTGCCACTCCTACCGGCTCCGCTCCCCAAGCTGTCAACCCCAATGCCGCCCCTGGCCCTATTCCTGCCACTACTCCCCTGGTGGTTAGACAGGACGGCAATGGCGTTCAATGGATTGCGTTTGAGTACTCAAGAGATCGTGTCAAGATGGAATACACTATCCGCTGCGATGTTGAGTCTGTCAACACAGAGGAGCTCAGCCAAGAGTTCAAGACGGAGAACTGCGTCTACCCTCGCGCCTGCTGCCCCAAGGAGCAGTACCGCGGCAACCGTCAGGTCTATGAGACGGAGTGCAACACTGTTGGTTGGGCTCTTGCTCAACTCAACCCCACCCTTCGTGGCAAGCGTGGTCTTATCCAGCGTGCCGTCGATTCTTGGAGAAACTCGAACCAGGACCCTAGATTGCGTTCTCGTCGGGTTCGCCGCATGGCTAAGATGAACAACCGTAAGGCCATGCAGTCCCAAGCCCAAGCCCAAGTTCAGGCACAAGCTGCTCACATGAGTGCTGCCCATCTCAGCCATTTGACTAAGCCTCAGATGGCCCACATGGGACAACCTATGCATCACCAGCACCACGCGCCTGACCCGCACCAGCAGCCTCACCACATGCAGCACCACCAACAGCAGCACCCCCAACATCACCCGCAGCACGCTCATCCTCACGCTGCTGCGCACTCATCGTCAACCACCCCTACCGGCGAGGAGATGAACATGTTCTCTCACGCTATGTAAGCTGGTTTAACCAAGCTTACGATTTGGTGATGTCAGTTGGGGATCTCTGCGTATCGTGGCACTGTGGTCGGGTCCGCGCTTTACACTACCAATACAACAACACAATCATAGAACATCCAGTGTCACCTTTTTTCCCATCATTTGCCCTCCTTGGGGTCTTAGTTGGCCCAGGACGTGCCGCTTAATCACACTTTTGCTATCTGGGATACCTTCAAAAGTTGCACCCATCACTTGCTTTTCGATTAAATGATACCTCGATTCGATCTTTCATAATTTCCTTTTTCTTGTTTGCTTTCCTTTTTTTTTTTTTGACTCATTTCATTTTCATATCATTTTTCTTGCGAAGGTTTGGTTTTTCAGTTTGCTGTTTGCTATCTACTACATAGGGAGGGGACAACCGCTCCCGCGAATCATATACTCTCCACCTCTCAAACCACCAATATCTATTCTCAAAGTTTACTCTCCCTTGGCGTTAAGTCTAATCTGTTTTTGTGTTTTCTCCTTTGCTTTTTGTTGTTGGCCTTTGATGCCTGCCGGCCAACATCGATGTAGCCTTCGATGCTTGATATAAGACGAGTACTCACTGTAGTCACTATTCACAGACGTTGAGTCTTGTGACATGGGTTGCGTGTGACGTTCGTTTCTCGCTGTCGTTTGCCTTGGACCTCACCGACTGTCCAGTTCTGCATCCGTATTCCCGGCCCCCTTTTTATTACTTTCTTGTCTGTTTGATGTTGGCGGTTCACTTTCGGGCTGATGCTTTCTCCGTCACCCCCTAGCACGAGAACACGCACCAACCCTGCCAAGCCTTGACAACGGCCGAACCCCTGACTTAATTGCTTGAGTGGCCTTCATTGAAGTCTAAATAGGGATCCTTTTGGGTGTACTTTTTATTGTTCATTTTATTGTTACATCTGTAAAGTATTCCATATCACTGCTTGAAGACTCATTCTGGTCGTCGGCCATTCGGGCGCTATTTGCAGGGTGAACCAACACTGGTACATCAGTGCTCAAACTATCGAGAGTAATAACCAACGACCAACCTCCAGGTCTCGTACCTAATTAGGCACACAAATTATCCCACACGCCATGAACGGCTGTAGTGATTTTGTGTACTCTTCTCTCAACCACCCTTGCTGAATCAACAGCACTGCGATTCCGCCCTCCTGAAGAGTTGACATCACTGAAGACCCGGACTTGAAGAAGATACCAGAAACAGTACCAGAAGACCTGATTTATTTGCTTTTGCTATATATGCTGCTTTTTATTGCTTTTCTTTTTCTTCTTTGCTTTTTCTCGTCCTAGCCTTCCCGACCCACACCAATTCTCTGGAACTAGTCCGTTGATTGACAAGCTTTAGCCGCTGTGTAACAATGGCTGTCTTGATGCGGTGTCTAAACGGTTGTTGAATCATCCCGAGATGCGATGATCCACGACCAGTTGATCTCATAGGTCATGATTATCTCTTTATGGGAAGTGGATGGGTCGGAGGTTTGGACGATTTAATACGGACTTGTATATTTGTTGTATTGTTGTTTGGCTCTTATTGTAAATACTTTGTCCTATTGATAGGACATGCTTGAGGTTTGTACCTCTGTTCTCACCGGCGCCGTGTTGGACTGGCTTCGTCTTCCTTGGTATCTCTGGTCTTCACGGATGTTGCTCTTGGAGATTGGATGTGTGTTGATAATGATCTAGTACGGGATTATTGAGACCGACGAGTTGAGCTGCTGCACGTATAGCCCCCTGAGGTATTGTTGCAGACTCACTGGCGGTGGGATTAGGACGGGATCTTGAGTGGTATCTTGTTGGTTTAACTACTTTGGTTTTTTCTTAGAGAATCGGCTGTGTCTTCAGCATTGCTTATTTATATTGTTTTTTTTTCTAGCTCCCATCTCCAAGTTCGTCCCTACAGTGAAGTCTTTATAACATTCAGAGATCCGTCTCTGATTAATCGACCAAGATCGTTAACGTAACTGTCAGCAAGTCCTGATTAGTCATGAGACGAGTCGTCACATGGAGACCAAGTGTCTTACAAGCGTAACTCCATGCAACCAAGGCACCAAGTAGGCTTCCTAGGTCCTCTAACAGACCATCAACTGTAGACAGCGTGTTTTTTATTTTATTTTATTGATGGCCCTGTTTCAGTCCTACTGTATGGTATTATGGGATGACGGGCGGTATGCAAGGGACTTGTTATAGCCCCTGATGAAGATCTTCTTTCGGAAGCCTCGTTTGACCACTACCTATATCCCTAGCCACTGTATGTTTTACACATACAGAATACGTTTTCTGTATCCCCGCCATGCTGCCCTTTAACTACCTGAGTCGCATTTTATTTCGAACAGCTTCGGAATTTGTCTTCAATAAGGTTGAACTCTCTGGCGACTTCTGTAAGTTTTGGTTAGTGATGAACCTCGAAGAAGACAAACACGGAGATGGTAGGACTGAGTCGTTCGATTCCGCTGCTGATTGCTTTGTTGTCTCTGCAAATCAGCATAGTGTGGACCGTGCAACATTCTGTATGTTTCTAGGCGGCACATTTCGTACAAATCTCAGTATAAGTGGCTGGATCCTGTCGAAATCCATGATTTCAGGATGTGAGAAGCGCGAGAAAGTCGCATGTGGTTTACGGTGACTGTGGGTAGTCATTGTATTGCATAATCTTTCTGTAGCGCTCCTGCATGTACCCTCAAATCTGTAGAGCCCTGATACAAGCATCGGATATACACTGGGTTCGGCAAACCATAATCTTTTCTCGGCTGGTCTTCTGATACCGTCCGAACATGAGTATTACGCGTACAGTGCCCGCACTAGGCTCATATTGTGTGACGATGAAGTGGGCTCTTGAGATATCCATGGAATCATGGAATAGGAGGTTTTCCCTCAGTGTAAACCTCGGTACAAGGTTGGATTTGGCGCGGGGTTCGGTCACAATCCTAATGGGAATTGAACAAATTGACACGGGCTAAAAAGTTTGGTACATTGTCATGGGGCCTTGATATTATTTTACGTTTCTTGTTTGCATGGGGTAGTGCGAATGCACTATCAATAGCTACCTTTAGTGGTTGCGGAGACCTCTCGGAAAGCAATGGTCCGGCAAGTATGATAACGTCTTCGACTTTGGCACTGCTGGCATAATGCGCCAATGTGCCATCTTTAATTTTGCGTTTAGTCGGCTGGAGAGGTTAGCTTTCACTGAGCACTTGTCGCCGAGAGCTTTTTCTGATAGTCTTCGAGTTGGCGAGAAAGCTAGTGGCTTTCTGATGAGTAGCATATCGCGCCCATTTGACAACATCGATTTCTATGAAAGAAAAAAAGAACATGCTCTGGGAATATGAGCACAGTATAACGAGAAGAAGAAAGCAAATGACCCCAGTGAAGGAGAAGAAAAAAAAAGAAAACACAGAGGGAAGACAAAGAAAAAGTCATCCGGTTTATTTTCTGGTCACTTGACTTTGAGCCCTGTTCCCCCCATAATCCGTCCTGCTCCTCCAACTTGATAAACGGCCCGCCAGAAAGAGACAGATAATACCCAGAGTGAAAGTATTCATTGTCTGTGTTAGCATGCCCCCTACTTGATCCCATCCTCCTCTTGCCCACACTATATTGCCTTGGCGTCATTCGGATCCTCGCTATGCTAGACAAATTCCCTGACCGCCTTACCTGGCCTGCCACACGCAGACCATGTAGATGTAGCCCTCTTTTTGAGGGTGGTATGGTCAACGTCCATTGCCAGGATCTGGGTGGGCATTCCCGTGGCGGGCGACACATGGACACATGCAGGGCATGGCAGGGGAGGAGCAAAGAGGAACGAGAAACAGCAGGTCTGGGCTTGGAGACGAGGCTATGAATGAATAGTGATAACCAGGGGAGGAGAGAATATGACAAAGATGAGTGACTTTGCAGAGTGGCAAAGAGAAACGGAGAACTAGAGAGTCAAAGCTGGTGTGAATACACACCAGCATGCACTCGAGTGTGTGCGTGTGTAAATGTGTGCGTTGAAAAAAGAGCCCGAATAAGAGAGAAGATATTGATTCCATGTAGCGCAGTCGCTGTTTTTTTTTTTTTAACCTTGCCTATACACCAAAACCCAAGAGGGACATGACAGAAAGAAATATTTATATGAGCAAAAGAAGCATTGGGATCCACAGTGTGGGTTTCGAGCTTATTTTTGAAGCAAACAGCGACCAGCGAAGACTCTGATCTAGAGATCTGGCAAAGAGTTCCGCTTGTGTGCGCGAGACCTAGATTCGGCCTCATTTCTGATTTACCTGTCATATGTGATACTTCATTTGATTTATTCAAACCCCATAACCTGGAGATACCGGCAATGATTCACAGAGCTCGCACTCACCATAGCTTATCCTTATTACACTGCCTGAAATCGCAACTTGTCACCAAGCAGTCTAAACCTCTGCGGATTTATATCCTGTGGACTAGAGTCCTATAGTCGTTCTCGCTAGTATTTTCCTCAAGCTCTTGTCCTAGAACAAAGACTCCAGCTGCAGCCTTCTTTACAGGTTAAGCGGCGAAAATATGGCGACCTAGACAGGGTTTACGATGGCTGTCTCTGGACGTGCGTAGTGACGCTTCGGCCAGAAAGTGACCTTGGGCTTTGTGATGTAGGCGGGAGAGAGGGGCCGCTATGTGGAATTATGCTAAACAGGGTGCCGAGGATTATTTTTTTCTTTCGGTTGGGGTCGAGGGACCTAGCAACACAATGAAAGGATAAAGCAGACAATAGAGGCGGGAACTAGCGGGAGGATGGTAGGGAATGCCCTTGGAGAGATAGGGACGTCGTGTGAGTAAGTAGTGAGTAAAGCACAGTGACGACGATGATGATGAGAGAAAGATACAAAACTTGAGGTAAGAAACAGAAAAAAAAAGATAAAAAAGGACAACAACAACAACAACAACAACAACAACAATGGAGTCAAAGCAATTCAAACCAGGTGGAAGAATTGGCCAAGAGAATAGCGCAAGGACTAGCCTTTGCTGGTAAACGAACTATCCAAGAGCATGATGATGTTCTAAAACAGAACATTATTCAGATTAAGCTCGATCTCAACAACAAAACTTCACGACACGACTGGGCATTGCTATCAACGAACTGAAATCTTCAACCCTCGCCCTGAAGACACCTAACGAACAAGGTCCATTTCAGGTTGAAAAACCAACAAAAGCACAAGCCTCCCCTCAAATCTATGAACGGGGGGACTGGCCCTCTATTTGTAGTTGTCAGCTTCTGCTTGACTGCTTGACTGCTTGATCACTCAACCCCTTGCTCCACCCAGTCTCCCTTTGTCTAACATCTTGACTCCTCATCTCTTCCTCTCTGTCTTCCATTTGCCCTATACATGGAGAATGACCCATGATTTCTCTCCCTTAACCAGCAGGTCCTGTCCGACGATATTCCCAGCTGCCGCATTGCTTGCCTCCCCCCTGGCTAAGCATGTAGTGGCTGTAGAAGATCAGTGGCACCGGGGGCTGACATGGTTTATAGGTGTCCTCTGACTGGATCTTCTCTGTGGCTGCTAGGCCTTCTGCAGCTTGATCGCTGATGGGCGTTAAGCCCCTGTGCGTCCGTGTCCATTTAGTGGATGTGGAAGTATGGGTATTGCGCTTTGTTAGCGGTAGTTCGCAGTCTTAGCTGATATGCTTGATGGCTCAATGGCTTTCTAGTTGGCCTTGGTTTCTGATCAGTATGCTTGATGAGTGAGCATGCCTTTTGCAGGGCCATCTATGGGTCACATTTGTAAATATGGGGACAAAGGAAGCCTGAGGGATTGTAGATCGTCAATGGGGGCTGACTATTTAGTGGCTCAGCGACAAGGTTGCACATGCTAAGCACATACCCATCGATGTTCTCATCCACTATTCGCTAGCATTTATACTGCAATTGCGCTTGCTGGTGCCAATCATAATCGCCCTACTCATGTCATTTGACATTAGCATCTCGCCCTACGTCGCTGCCATGCTCTTCATCCTCATAATGGACCCTCTCACTGGATACTTTGACTGCCTTCTGCCTGTCCATTACCAGGTTGAGGGATGTCATTGTCACATTACCATCACACCGCTAAAGGTCTGACTTCCTTTGGGAAGTGGCAGATTGGTGGTGGCGTGGAGTGGCCAATGTACTAAAGAGGTCATTTGGCCAAGTGAGCCATTAGTGGGGGCGATTGGTAAATTTGCGAGGGGATATTGCCAAAGACTATGGCTATTCCCTTTCTTCAAAGGGTTGTTGTGTAGAAGGGCTTTGATAACTTGCTTCGCTAGTGGTAATACTCAGCAAGGAGTATTGGATTACCGATGTTGTAGTAGTAGTAGTTGTTGTTGTTGTTGTCACTTATTGTTGCCACATGTTCTTCATTGACGTCATTGTTACTAATATTGTTCAACGCCAATAGCTTGTTGTCTACCTTCTGCTCCCACCAAGACCTATGTCGGTGTATTCTTTTCTTTTCGGCACTGGCTGTTGTTTTCATCATCGCTATCATTGTCGTCCTTACCACTTATACTCACTTACACAGGTCATTAGCGTTACATTGGCATTACATCTTGTCACTTGACCTAGGACTCTCGTATTGCTACTCTCCGCCGTTAAGCCCCGCCCTTTCGCTAGACTTTCTACTCGCTTTTCTAGGCATACATGTCTCACATGCGTCCATGAGCCGCAATGACCAACGCTTGCGGACCCAATGCTATTTGTTCCACTTGACGGATCAGCAAATAGGCTTCTTTCGTTTCACAACTGCATTGCGGTCTATGGTCTATAGCGACACAGACTGGACGCAGAAACAGAAAACAGAAGTTACGGCCGGGCCTATCCACATTGCAGCATGTGAGCCAATTCCTTCTAGATGGCTAGCTAAGCGCTGGCATCTAGGGTAGCCCCCGCAATCCTATTGCATGCTGTTATGTCGGTAGCGCCGCTAGCATAGAAATTGTATATTGCAATTGTAATGCAGCTATACCCACTATCTTGCCTGGTGTCTTCACTAGCGCTTTTGGCGTCTCTTCTGCTATCTGCTTTTACGTTGCCGTTCTGAGGATCCCATCGTCTATTTTTTTCTCTTTTCTTTTTTAGTGTCATTACTGGACGGTCTGGAGGCCTGTACTCATGCTAGACAGGGTATATTCTGGCCCATTTTTGCTGCTTCATATTTTCTTTTTTATATGTCTTGGTTTCTGTTACCCGGCATAGACACAGCGAGACTAGACTGGCTATTCCGCGCCCTGCATCTCCCCCGTCAAGTTAGCTTCTGTTTAGTGGCGGGACCATTATGACTGTAGAGCAGAAGCAGTCAAGTACTGTATACCACCACTAGCTTACCCCTCGTTGTTCATCATGAACCCCGCTTTGCTTGTTGTCAAGATACGTCGACGCTTTCCAATGTGCTCTTGACGAAGATAATCGCTTCTTTTTTCTGGCTTTTAGTTTCTGCCATTACTTGTTATTTGATTCTGTCTTACTGAGCCTGATATTACTCATCCTTTTCCGTTCTTTGCTAAGTGGAACTTTCGTTTCATTCTTCTAGATCTGGATTGGGCGTAACAGAGTTCCATCCTCGGCTAATACCGGAGCAAGGCTGGCTGAATCCGCTTTCCGCTATCCCCGTCCACACCCTCTCGACAGTCCGCCAGCAGCCCATCAATAGTCCACATCCGTCATCAACAAAGGGGTAAAAATAGAACGCCAAAGAAGTCTTGCACGCTGGCCTTTTCTATATGAACCAAAGAAGAGAGAACAACGCTACAGAGACAACAGGACTGCAGATACAGGGTTAGTTGCTACTACGCTGCATTCTGGTGTTTGCTTTTGACATTACTGCTGTAGGAGCAGGCGCTATTGTGCCCGGGATCCCGGCCCATATCCGGGTTTTTGCCAGCTAGCTAGCATCTGGAATTGCATCCGCCTGCTCATGCAGCCATGATCCATTTCTGGGATGCATACAGCAAGTACAGTACAAAATAGCGCCGCAGATAATAACAGCAGCTGTCTATAAGCCACAGAACCACACAAGCGCATATAGAATTCTCCTGCTGGCTTCACTCCACTCACACCATATTGAATCCCGCGTCATCACAACCCCTGAACGCAGAAGACACATAGAAACGAAGGACTGCAGGACCGTAGGCTTTCAGCCCCACGCACGCTGCCCAACTTGAATTGCTCGAGCTACCCAAGGATACTACATTGATGTATAGTTGTCTCGAGCATTCCAAGTTTCCTGCTCTGGATCCTCGTCCTTTTGGAATCTTTTGCTTTTGCTTCCGCTTCCATTTATGCTTGACTTGCTAGAGACTATTCTCTCAGCTTGTTCAACCGCTATTCTCTTTCCTTGTCTTTTTGCCCTAGAAACTGCCCGCCAAGCCGTGCGAACTTGGCATCTTCTTTTCTCTTGAGCGTCTCTGACTGTCAGCCTGTTTAAGCTTTTGCCTTCATCCAGTCGTATGTTGGTGATCATAGGCCTTCTAAACTGACCTACTACCGTGTTATTGTTATCACTTCCCCACTTTTGGCTAATCTTTATGCCATTAGCTGAGTTGGGAGCACCCATTTGTCTATTGTCAAATTTCCCTAAGAGAAAAGAAACAGAGACTGCTCATTAGGACCTTTCGTCTCTGGCAAGAAGACACAAGAAAATTCCATCCAGTTGTCACGCCGTCATCTTATTTTATTTCTTTGTTCCCACGTTATTTTTCTTTGTGGGCGTGACGTCTTGGACTTTTTCTTTCTTGTTCTTCTTTCCTTTGCCTTGAAGGGTTTCTGTCTCCAGCCTTGCACATCTTGCCTACAAGCCATTTGTCCTGCATACATACACGCTCCTTCTCACCTCCATACATTGCTTGGACCCTGTATTCAATCTCAAGACAGTTAGTTGCCTTGACTTACACAAATACCGGCATTGTACCCCGGGTGTTTCTACGCTTGGGATATAACCTTGTCAATTGCAAGCTGCGGGTTCACTGCATCGGCCACCAGGGTGATTATTCTGGTGCTTGGGCCTGTTTTAGCTAGCGACGCCACATTCTGTTGATGTTTTGAGGTCTTTTCTTCTTGTGCCGCCAAGCCTAGAACTAGTTCACTGGTCTATCTGCTATACATAATGCCCGATTCACCTTCACATTCTTCGCCGGCGTCGCCTCGACCAGGGGCGATGTCGGAGACTACATGTTTAGTACCGGCAGACGTCATCGTGGCATCTACATCTCACTTGCCGATTCCAGATTCTGATGATGATGAAGGATCATCACTATGGGCGCTGTCTCATGCCGTGAGCAAGGAAGACTATGGACTCAGCCGACAGGACAAGATGAAATCCGCAAAGCTACTAGAGAAGCAATACCAGGAGTTCATGCGTGGGGAGCAGTCTAATGCATTCTCAGAGGGTGCTACCATTGAAGAGCATTTGTCAGACCGGGCATTGTACGAACGGAGGGTCCAGCAATATCCGCGGAGTTGGTATTCGATTGCTGTTCCAAGGAATGACAAACCAGAAACTGCAGGGCCTTATGCACAGACAATGCCCAAGACAATTAGCAAACATAATATGAAGCAGGATGGTAGCGGCAAGGCGGGTGAAGGGCAGTTGTCAACTAGCTTGGACTCTGTGGAGTCGTCAAACTCGGTGCTTAATGTCTGGTCCGATATTGCATCGTCTTTGCAAAGCGCACAGAGATTAATGGGCAGTAGCAGTTTACCTGCAAATGTTCAAGGAATGATGGACGATGACAGCAGTAGCAACAAAAGCGACAGTATGTTGGCAACGGGAACCCTCGGGAACAAGGCAAATGACGTTGAACTCGTTTCTTGTGTTACCGTCCCATCTCACCGTATCCCTACCCTTCCATTTTCCCTTTCTTGTCACTTCACTCCCCTTCAGCGTCCACGCCATGTCCCAGTTGCTTCCCTCGACTCCTTTGCCCCTGGATTCACTAGCGGCACATTCCCTCTCGGCTGCGGGATGGGTGGAGGGTGTGGGGGTGACATTGGGTTGTGGTGTGGTATGAGGAGGAGTTCTGGCATCGCTTGGTTTTGGGGACATATATCAGGTTCTGGCTTTAAGGCGTCTTCGGGTGCACACCCCTCTTTTGGTGGGGGCCACGCCCTACCATTTGGACTTGCTCTGCAGTCCCCCACCCCTTTTTTTTTTCTGTTGCTCTTGGCTTTTTTTTTTATTCCCTCCTTTTTTTTTTTGTTGTGGTGTGATTAATGGCTAGGGACTGACCAGACGAGTGCTGATAGATAGTCCCTGGGCTAGTTAGTCAATGCCTGTGCCAGAGTCATTGTTAGTGCATTGTAGTGGCGAATGTGGCCGTGACACGTACTCGGGTTTCTCTAAAGATGCGTTTCTCCCCTGGTCGAGGATCCCGCGGTGGCGGATGCTACGGGCGGGGTGTAGACTAGGGATGGGAGCATGGGGTGGAGTGGAATGGCGTGGCGGAATACAAACAGACAGGAGGAGAGAGAGAGAGAGAGAGAGAGGAGAAAGACAAGGGGAGAGTTTCCTCTACAGTTTTTGGAGTGTATTTTTTTGAGGTGCTGTTGTGTATTTTCACTGGATGTTCAGCTGCGTTTAGTGACGAAGCTTGCTTTTGCATGTGATTTTGTGTGATTATGTTGTTTTTGTGTGTGGTGGTGATGGCGGAGACGCCAGAGTATAGCTTGGATGGAAATATTTTGGCGGTCTGATTATTGTTTGAGAGGAAAGGTTTGTATTGGTGGTGGATATGGTGGTGACGATCTTGACTTGTGTGGATTACTTTGCAGGAAGGTACTACTAATGATTCTCGCTATGTTCTTGGCTTCATTGAGGCTGTCTTTTACGGGTGAACGGACAGTTAGGTCAAGTCTTTAGGCTATAGTAAGCTAGCTAATGTTTCATTGGGGGCCACTGGGGGCATATGAACTCAGTAGACCAATGAGTGAAACATTGCCACTGAAGCGCAGAGCCGCCAGACTATACAGACCAGATACAGCAGCTCAGAACACTGACCCAGCACCAAAGCTGCTACAAGGCAGACAGTCAGACAATCAGACAGATCAGAAAGCAAAAACCAGACAACCAACTGCAGACTCGTGGGTGGGCAGCCAGTCTGGGTGGGTGGATGAGGCACAGGCACCGATGGTGACGGGCTTATCCTTGCTTAATCGCTCGCGGAACCCCCTGGCTCCCTGTCGGTAGACGTGAGCAAGTGTGAGGATTGCGGCCTTGTTGAAGCGAACAGTGGAGGTTGACAGTTGACGGTTGACGTTGTGGATAGAGGGAGTTGATGATGCTATGGTGGAGGGTTGGAGGGTTGAACAGTGGAAGGGCGGGTATTTATGCCATAGGCCACATTGTCTGTCTGTGCTAGCTGTTGGCGGTATTGTTGGTGCTGTTGATGGTTGCAATCTGGTGTCTGTGTGAGTCTGACTGCAGTTGGTCTGGTGCAAGTGGTGCCTGGGCTTGACTTGGGAGGTTTTGGTGTTGTTGGTTGATAGGATTGACGTACATTGGTGCGTTGTCACATGACCAATTTATGCCTTGCTCCTGATCGTCTACCAATGGGAGGATAAGCTTCTCTATGAAACCAAAAACAAACATGAGGATCACTAAGAGTTTCTCTTCGCTGGAAAACCGCATACTAACTCAATCGGAATCACTGCTTTCCACTTAAAGAGCGAAAGCCCTTTACCTATCCTCCCTCCAAAACACACACTAGATCGCCAACGATATTGGCCCCCTGAACCAAATCCCCTCTTTCCCTTTCACAAATCACATTTATTATCCAATGGTATGGTTACTAACTTATATAATTTTCAGCCGGCGATCCCCAGGAGTCCCCTGACGGTAGTCGCAACCCCCACTCATACCATAATGTCTCTTACGACCAGTCGCCCCCCGGCTTTGGATCCACCACTCCTACTAGCGAACGCCCCAGTTTCCTCGGTCCTGAGACTGAGGCCGACCATTCGCACGATCCCCCGGATCTCTTCCCTGACCTCCCGGAGGCCAAAAAACGCAAGTTCATCCTGGTCGAGGACGTTGCTCGGCGGTCCCGCCTGCGTGTCCGCGCGACGCTGGAGAATGTGGATACTCGGGAGATCCCGGACTCGTTCCGCAAGGGATTCTCAGTGTACCCACGGTCGTACTTCCCTAGGGAGATGCAAGAGCCGCCGCCAAGCGGGACGGGTGCGGCGTTCTTCCCGGATGACATGACGTCGGATCAGTTAGAGGATGATGCGGATGCGGATGCTGAGGCGCAGAGAGCGGCCCGGGCTCGGAGATTGGTTTCTGTGACGATCTCTGCTTATATTACGTCGGCGTCGATTACATCGGTGGATAAGGAGGATATCAAGATGGACGTCATGATCCCCAAGATGAGCCAGGAGAGACGGAGCAGAGAGGTCAGACTGAATGATCTTGGTCACCGTATGGCGTGGCTGCAGAGCCGGGTGTTTGCTGGGAGACCCGTGTTCTTGCAGCGGGCATTGGATTGCTACAGGGCAAAGACTCTGAGCGCAATGGAGGTGGCGCCTGGAGAGGGAGGTGCCGTGGTTGCGCTTTATGCCGGGAGACCGGGTAAGAGACGGTGGGAGGAGTGCCTGAAGAAGCTGGAAGATGTGGATAGCGAGTAAGGTGGGAGGGGAGACGGGGGTAGTCATTTGACCTGGTGTCTCTTGTAGATCACGGGGTGCCGAGGCCTGTATACGAATGGCTGAGAGCTTTATGGTGGCTGTCGATTGTTGTTGTCTTTGCCATTTGTTATGCTTTTATGTCGTTATGTTGAGGGTGGTGATATGGTGGTTTAACGAGACGATAGCTTTGTCTTTGACGAACTAGCGTTGTTGATCCGTCAGTCTCTGCTCTTGTTTGACATTTTGTATTTTGTTCTTGTTCTGTTTTGCTTTTTATTTGCTTATTTAGTTTGTCTGTCGATATTTTTTTATTTCGTAGGGTCCGAGGCGACTCGGGCTCGGAGGATCCCAGGCAATAGCTAACGAAGCAACGGTGTTAGTTGTTGCCAGCTGCGAAGGTTTCCTGAGTGGTGGAGGGGCGGACTTTGGGTTTATCTTGGGGATTGTCTCTTTGCTGGCTGGGAGGCCTTTCGTGGTGGGGTTTGATTTGGGGTGGATTTTGGGGGGTTTTGAATTGAACTGTTTTGCTCTTTAAATGAAGTTTCTTTGTGATGTGAATTTAGATGTGAAGGCGTGATGCTGGAGTCCAGAAGGGTTGAGTTGGATATTATGATAAGTTATTTGGGGAACTTAGTGAACAATGTTGTTGATGTCAATGTACTCATTGTTGGATCTATCTTTGTATCACGTATCTGGGGTACATACAAGTAGGGACATTACCCCAGATAACAAAAGGCCTATTTATCCTTGCCATTTTTCTTCATTTGTTTCACCGCCCTCAAGTGCTTATACGGCAAATGACATATTTTAATTAAGCCTATTTCTATACATGTATATGGATGTAAGTATCAATTAATAGAACTAAAGTCAACATCATAGATGTATATCAAACTATGTAAACGTATAGTAGTAGTAGTAGTAGTAGTATTAAGGTACGTCGGGTTTAACACAAGGTTGATTCGACGCCGGATTG
>LXGU01000100.1:0-98337 GCA_001640685.1 Catunica adiposa
GAACCACTACACCACGGGGGCGTTTTTTTTATTAAAATTCCATGAGTTCATAGAATATATAGTCCTTGATAGAACCGCAGAGTAACAACAAGCCTCGTCGGTCCATTAGTTTAGTGGTTATGACGTTGGATTTTGATCACTACATCAAGGTCTTCCAAAGACACGAGTTCGACTCTCGTATGGACCTCTCTGAGTTTCTTTTTTTTCTACATTGGGAAATGTGAAATGAAAGATTGAGATCGTGATTTGGCAAGGGATGAAGATCTCGCTTGTCAATGAGATAACTCTGAGTCAACTCTATCGTCCTTTAGATATTGATTATTTTTAGGTGGAATAGCTGGTCAGCCAATAAACCCTTTTTCTTTTATCTTAACCCTACCACTTGATATTTGCATCACGACTGCGCGTTGTCATTACAACTTATGCCTACAGATAACAATTTTGACGAGCCCACTTCATATATTCTCCGTCATATTCTCCGTCGCTTTTTACAATCCTTTCCCTTCTACCGGAACTAATAACTTTGCAAAATAGCACCTGGCGCCCACCCTACCCACAACCTATCGCCATCCTATCGCCATGAACCCCACTCCGTTCATTTCCGCACCCCAATCACGGACGCTGTCCCCGTTTATGCATCGACCGCACAGACACCCAATCATATTACCAGGCTACTGTGTTCGCGTGAACCTTTGTCTCGCTAGTTGGGTTGAAACAGTAAGTGTAGCGGCGGAGAGTTCCATGGGTACCTGCATTGTGGTAATGCAATGGAACGGGCTTATCTTTGGAGGTGGTATGGATGACAGCAAGTTGGCAGAAATAGAAATGAGAAGACCACGGTTGTGAGTGGGGGTGAACAGAAACGGACATGTGGGATTCAAGGATGAGAAGAGAAATATGAACAATCTACTAACATTGAATATAGACACTAACAAAGAAAACTATAGAAAACAAAACAAGAAACTAGAAGCTATCGCGAATCCCTCCGACTATGAGGGATCAAATATGTACTCCAACCCTAACAACCGAATTTCTTAAGCCCTTGTCTTAGGCTTGCCTCCTGCGCGCTCCTTGACTCTGGCCACCATTTTGGCAACATACGCGTCAATATCAAACGTAGCTCTCTTGCTATTCGAAACCGCGGGAGCGTTAACACCGGGAGCCGGCAGCCAGAACAAACAGTGAGTCTTGGGGTCAATGGGCAAGCTGGCGTTGAAGTAGTTGAAGTTGGGATCGCAGGTAAGGCCGTCCTGGGTAATCTGCTGCTTGGTGTACTTGTACTTGCCAGTCAGAGTGTCCATAACATCGTTCAGAGGGTAGAAGTCCTTGTCGGTGAGCGTTGACATGGTGAAGTTGCCACTGCCGGGCGAGCTTTCAGCACAGAATGACGCAGAGCCAATCTTGTTGGCGTTGTCAGAGCAGCCGCTACTTTGGTTCGTGGCGACGGACAGCTGCATGCCCTGGGCACGGAGGAGAAGACCAGTAGTGTAGAGCTTCAAAGAGTCGATGACGTTCGTCTGCAGATCGCTTTGCGTGAAGTTCTGCGAGGTACCGATGAAGCCACCTCCATTAAGAATAGCGTTGATTCCACCAGTACTAGAGACTGGCGCATCAATGATTGACTTGAAGCTGGTGGAGGTGGTGGACTGGAAGTCCTGCACAACAGTTGACAACTGGGAGGAAACACTTGACCAGGTGGTGAACTTGTCCGCTGGTGCGGGAGGCTTGACATGGCTATTGACGAAGTTGACACCGGTGTTGATAAGTTTCACACCAGTCGCGACATTGCCTACAAAAGGGACCATACCCAGGACGGTAGTAAACATAGTATACAGCTCCTTGACAGGAGTGACATCGTCAACGGGCTTGGGCATCAGGTCCGAAACCATTCCCGGCAGGAAGAGACCCATGATGGAACTGGCAAAGGTGATGGCCGTGTTGAGGTTGTTCATGTACGAGTTCCAGTTCTGGATGGCCAGCAGGGCATACCAGGCCGGCGGGTTGACAGGCAAGCAAGGCTGACCTGCATTGCAGAAGTTGTCAATGCCACAGAAGAAGTTGGGGGCGCCAAAGGTCGCCGAGAGATCCTGGATGTTGTTGGACGCCTTGGACGTCACGTTGGCCTTGGTCCAATCGGCAAGGAACTTGTCGATGTTGAGTTTAGTCCACGTGTCAACGGTCAGATCCTCAATGGGGCATGAAGCTGCACCAGTGAGGTCACTGGGAGTGGCACCAGGGGCTGATGTCGCACTCGGGCTGCCTGAAGCAGCAGGCTTGGAGGGAGCAGCGGTACCCGAGGCAATACCCTTGGAAGCTCCAGCAGTACCGGAAGCAGCAGGCTTGGAAGGAGCAGCAGTACCGGAAGCAGCAGGCTTGGAAGGAGCAGCAGAGCCGGAAGCAGCAGGCTTGGAAGGGGCGGCGGAGCCGGAAGCAGCGGCCTTAGAGGTGGCAGCGGGCTTCGAGGGAGCGGCGCTACCAGACGCAGCGGCCTTAGAGGTGGCGGCGGGCTTGGAAGCAGCAGGCTTGGAAGCAGCAGGCTTGGAAGCAGCGGCCTTGGAGGTGGCGGCAGCCTTGGAAGTCGCCGCTTTTCTGGCCTTCAGGTTGTTCTGGAAACCAGTGACGGTGAAGTCTCTAGGGGGAGCAGCAGAGCCAGGAGGAGCACCAGCGGACGGAGCCGCGACACCCGAAGAGGCAGCGGGGGTGGTCGCGGGGACACCAGGGGCAGGGACGCCGGGCTTAGAGGCAGAAGAAGGGACGCCGGGGGCAGGGACACCCGGAGTAGGGACACCGGGCTTGGAAGCCGAGGTGGGAACACCAGGGGCAGGGACACCCGGAGTAGGGACACCGGGCTTGGAAGCCGAGGTGGGAACACCAGGGGCAGGGACACCGGGCTTAGAAGCGGAAGTAGGGACGCCGGGGGCGGGGACACCCGGAGTGGGGACACCAGGCTTGGAAGCCGAGGTGGGAACACCAGGGGCAGGGACACCGGGCTTAGAAGCGGAAGTAGGAACTCCAGGAACGCCAGGGGCAGGGACACCCGGAGTAGGGACACCAGGGACGGAAGAGCCAAGGGGAACACCGGGGGTGGCCAAGAGAGACGAAGATTTGATGGAGGAAGAGGACCTAATCGGGGCGACAGGGCCGGCAGCCACCAGGTGGAGGCCCGAAGAGAGGGCGAGGGCAAGGGCGGTGGTACGCATGATGTTTGTGATGTGAGTTGTTATGCTGATGTGCAAGATGTTTGATGATGCTAATTAATCAGAATAATAAAAGACAGTAAATATGAATATCGTGAAAGTAATGAAAAAAAGTATAAACGTAAAATGCAAATGAAATGAGTCGACACAGTCGATGATGAAAGATAATATGCAATGGAAGTCGACGAGCCAGTGGAAGAGACAGTAGATGATGAGGAAAAGAAAATCCGAATCTCTGGAACTAGGCGAGATCTCGATGCTCTTATAGGCCCCAAGGCTATCTTTGAGATCGCCGATTCAAAATAGTAGTATCGGTCGGAATAACTATTCCGGATCCGTTTGCCAGGCAGATATCTAATAATACTGGGATCGGATCGGAAACTCGATCCCCGGCATAAACACAGACGATATTTTTAATTTTGCCAAACACACCCAAGGCACTGTGATTATGCTTTGTGTGCTTGGCGGGAAAGTGTACGAGAAATCAGGGATTATGCTTATTTACCTTGAAGCAGACATCGACGGCTGTGCTACGGGTTTCTATCTTCGGTTCACGTGGTGATGAGCTGGAAATCTCAATATTAGCCGGTTCAAGTTGGCGGTGATCATGGAGAAACCCCAGAATATCGTATCACAGCCGATAATCCTCCGTGTTTTCAGCACGATTCATCCTTTCATAGTCTCTCTGTTGCATGACCAACACCCTAGCTGTTTTCTTCTATTTATTACCGTCTGATTGTCTTCTCGTCACTACTTCTCCAACCAACCCCGGCGATCTCCCGCCCATTCGTTAAAATCACCGCACCGAAACCCGCACCAGCTATATAACGCCCCTTGGACCCTGGACACGGTCACAGCGCTGTCTCATGAACGTATACATTTCTCAGTGTGAACCTTTATCCAAACGGCCATAGATTGCCTAATTTCTTAAATTTAGTTGCGAAAGCTTCTATAAACAGCCCGCATGGGTTTGGAATATGGAGACAGAGGTTAGATATCTGCAAGTGTTCGAAGTTTAAACGAAGTCCGATTCTGTAGATCAGACGGTAGTATCAGCAGGTCTGTGTGAGGATAAGCGAATTTGATATGCGCAAGAGACCAGACGACGAGTGCAAGGGCGGTTTCCCCCGTGTAAGTCATTTACCCTAGAGAACCCTACACGGAATTCAGTGTTAGCTTCGGACTCCGTACGGATAAAGATGTTTGTGAGATGGTCACAGTGGCACTAAACTGGAGATAAACGGCAGTTGGTGACTATGAATACATTTTTCATACAAGAAACTACCCACAAACAAAACTAAACTAGAATAAACACAAGATCCAAGCCCCCAGATTAATATTATATCTAATAATTAACAAAGACCAACTCGCTTAGTCGAAACACGCGGTATTCAGAATAAATATAGACAAGAAAGAAAATAACGATAACCAGAAATCATACTATGCACTGCCTTCTCCAACGAGTAATGTAATCCCCGCTTCTTCGCATCCCGTTCCTCCCTCACGTCTTCCCATCTAGTCTTCGTCTTCTCTTTTCTGCTCCTTAGACCACCTCAACTCAACTATCATAAACTCTTTAATAATTATGATGCAGCGGCTTTCTTAGTTGCCTTAGTCCTCAGCTTCATAAGCCCAAATACCAATGCATAACTCGAGCACGCAAACAGCGCCACAATCCCCGCATCCCTCCAACCATACCTGAAGCTTTTCAGGTTCAAGCTTTGCAGATAATCATCACCTGTTGTATACGGACACACCCGGCAGTCCGATGTGGCGTTACCGTTGAGTAGGTTGGCGCCTGCGCCCATGCCCTCCAGGTACGTTGCCAGGAACTCGGAGCACGTTTGGTTTATCCTGGGCTGGACTATGGCCAACTCGGAATCTTTGCAAGTGATTTGACGGTCCGACAAGGCAAAGACGGCCATTGAACCAACTAAGTAGTTGAATGGGTCGATATAGTACATCCAAAACTTCCAAAAGTCTGGGAGCTGGGAGTAAGGCACAAGAACACCACAGAAGAAGACCATCATTGAGATAAACAGCGGGTTTACCAATGACGCAAATACAACATTGGGAGCATACGCAGCAATGAACTGGCCAATACCGGTGTACATGAACTCGTAAAAGATCATGACAAAGAAGACTCCGCCAGCCTTGACGGGTGCCACTGGGAATCCAACAGTGAAATAAAAGGTCACAAAATAAAAGAACCCAGAAATGACAAGATACGGAAGCTCCGAGACAATGAGCCCAGTAACAAAGGGTGCCCAGTGGTACACCTTGGCTTTCTTTTCACGAACCTCGAAAATATCGCGACGCGAGATGAAAAGCGGCTGTAACTGAGCAATGACTCCAGGAGCTACAAAGATGAAGTTGAAGATGGCAAACACTGCATTCTGCAAATCCCCAGCCGAGTGGCCAAGCTGCCAGTAGGTGAAACCGTTGAAAAGACCAGACGAGATATGCAGCATAATCTTGTTCATGACATACTCCGTATTCCGAAACATGGAAGTGTTCATACGTTTAGTCACCAATTTTACTTGCTGCCAGGCTGGTGCGGCGTATTCATGGCCGTCATCTGTGGTGCCTGGGGGCTTCCCGGCAGCTTCGGTAACGAGGGAGTCAAGGTACTTTACGGCTTCTTTCCTCTCGGGACTCTCCATCCACAAGGCGTTCCAATCTTGGCCATGGCCAGAGATGCCGGAGACAACATCAATCATAAACTCGGCAGGGTTTGCGCCTTCGGGGCAAACAGCGCCGTGCTTGGCAAAGTAGGCCTTAAGCGTTTCGGCATCGGGGCCAATGTCTCCAAGATAGGCAGTACGGCCGCCGCGGCACAGAAGCAGCAATGTATCAAACTGTGCAAATAACTGCGCCGACGGTTGGTGAATAGTGCAGAGGACGGCCTGACCGGCTGCAGTCAGCTTACGGAGGAACCGAAGAGTGTTGTAAGCAGACTGGCCGTCTAGACCGGAAGTAGGCTCATCCAAGAAGATAAGAATAGATGGCTTTGCGACGAGTTCAACGCCAATGGAAACACGCTTGCGCTGCTCGATGGATAAACCGGCACCGGGTGAGCCAATGAGGAGGTTCTCAAGATCACGGAGTTCCAGTAGATCAAGAACGGTATCAACGTATGCAAGCTTTTCGGCATCGGGAGTCTGGCGGTTTTGGCGGAGGAGAGCGGAGAACTCAAGGGCTTCCCGGACTGTAGAAAGGGGCTCATGGACATCAAACTGCTCGCAGTATCCAGCGGATCTCTGGAAAGAAACAGGAAGAGGGCGACCGTCGACAAGGACCTCGCCAGTAATTGTTCCAGCAGTCTTGCGTTGTGCGAGGACATCCATAAGTGTGGTTTTGCCAGCTCCAGAAGTTCCCATCAGGGCACCCAGCATGCCGGGCTTGACCCAGCCGCAAACATCATCGAGAAGTTTCCGGGGGCCAGTGGGGGTTTCCACTGTGTAGGAAAGATTCTTCCAAGTGAAAACGGAGGTATTACGCAGGAGATTATTGTCAACGTCAGTGTCGGAGTTTACTCCAGTGGATTCGACAATTGTGCCTTCCTTGGATTTCTGCGATTCGGCGTCAGAAGCTACAGCCTGGGTTCCGGGGGGCATGCGTTCGCGTGGCATCAGGTGGATGCCACCGGCAATCTGGGATTTCCAGTTCATTGTGCATAGGATGGTCATGGCAATGAAGAAGATGCCCCAGGCCCAGACGATTCCGACGTTACGCCATAGGTGAGAGTAGGACCACGAAAGGGAATGGAGGTACTGGTCACCTGTCAATGAAGAGGCACCAGGAGTGGCGCCGCGGATTCCTGTGCAAGACCCAGGAGTCCCGGCATACCCAGGGCCGGCAGGGACTAGACTTCTGCCAACACAGGCAATCTCAGTGTTGTGGAATTCATTGGCGGAGAGAGCTTCAAGCGCGTAGGAAATGGGGTTGATCCAGTACATCCAGACAAACCAAGGGTGCATATCTAATCAATAATTGCGATGTTAGTTTGATTACGGACACAGTGTGGTGTTATAATGGGGCCGGATACTCACCGGGTTTCGGAATCATGTAGCCGGCATAGGTGGAGATCATGCTAACGGAAAACCCCGATACCTTGCTAGCGGCATCAAAGGTCGGAAACGCCGCTCCACAAAATCTAAAGAACGCTGTCATGGTAAACCCCGTCGAATAGACAATAAACCAATGCGTAAAATACGCCCCCGCCGTCGCCTTTAGTGCCGCCATCCAATACAAAATCAGGGTGAACGCCGTCACCTGCAACATCAACACCGGGATATCCGCCGCAATCTGCGCCAAGCAGAACGCTGCGGGATGGTATAGGGCGAATTCTTTATGCTTGGCCAGGATGGCGCGGCCAGAGAATGTAGCAAGAGTCTCAGACATTGCGACAAGGCACTGGTAGAAAGCCGACCAGTAAAGGACACCACCTTTGATGAAGAGACCGCGGGAGTCATTAGGGGCATTATAGAAAACGGAGCCGGAGACGAGGGCTTGGGCTATGGTAGACCCGTGCTTCATTAGGAATGATTGCTTGTCGCTGGCAAGGAGCTGATACTCTCTGCGGACAAGCCCTGCGATTTGCTGAAGGAAACCCACGGTGAAGACACTGGTTGCCGGTAGCTTGGGGTCCCGGACCGCTGCAACATGTTGGCGGAATGCATCGGTGTCGGCGATTGTTGCTTGTTCCGTGGCAAAGGATTTTGCTGCGTTTTCCATGCGAATGCGTAACGGAGCATCGCTATATATCTTGGCGATCTCGCTTCCGGATCTCGGAAATGTCTTTTCAAACCCTGGGCGGATTTTCCGTTCCGTAGGGACACTAACACCCGTCAGGAAATCCGCAATATTCGCTCCAGGTGCACACACAAAGCCCAGATCCTCCATATACGGCCTAGCCTCCGACGCAGGGCCGTAGAAGATAGTATGGCCAGTCTCCAGGACAAGAACGTTATCGAAGAGATCAAAAATACCATTACCAGGTTGATATAGAGTTACAATTGTTGATAGCCCAAGGATATCGGTCATGACACGCAAAGCCCTGAGGAACGAAAGGGCCGAGGAGGCATCGAGACCTCGGGTGGAATTATCCCAACAGAAAATTGACCCATTGGTCGCGAGGACTTCGGCAACAGACACCCGCTTGCGTTCACCACCAGAGACACCGCGAACATACTCGTTACCTACGGCGGTGCCCTGAGTGTTCGCAATGCCAAGAGTCCGTAGGAAAAACTCCGTAGCGGACAAACGGGACTTGCCGTCAGCGTTGGGAAGTTTCATTTTCTGGGCAAAGTCCATGGTCTGGGCAACAGTCAATGTGGGGAAGAAGAGTTCGTCTTCAGTGTTCATGATGATGTGCGATGACCATTGTGCGACTTCCGGGTCTTCGGCAGGGACCGATCCATAGTGAACAGCCCCGTCGATTTCTGAATACCCGTGCCGCCGGTTCGACAGCACGTTCAACAAACTAGTGCAACCTGCTCCTGGACGTCCAAGAACCAGTAACATCTCACCGGGCCTAACAGCACCGGTGACATCAGACAAGATGGCCTTGGCGACACTGGGGGGCGGTGACCCATCGGGGTTCTTGGGGGGCTTTGGGGCTTTCGCAGGGTGGAATTGGGAAAGGACATTCTCGTGGATGCGGACACCACCAGGGACACCACGAACGGTCAAATTGGTAAACGAGACTCCGAGGCGTCTTGAGGGCTCCGAGGCAAGGTGAGTGGCAATATCAGAGGCTTCTAGTTCGATTTCCTCGGGGACATCAGGATGAGTGGGCGCTTTATCGAGGTGGACGGGGACCTCAGCGGTGGGCGTCATGGCCAGTGGACCGGAAGGAGCCGGGAACAGGATGTGAGGTTAGATGATTAGAAGGAAATGAGGTTTAGATTGTTGCTATTATGGGAAGCCGGGGAACCGTTTTTTTGGTTGTGGAAGGTGGGACAAAGATTTCAAAAGTGCAATTTTGTGGAAGGTGGTTGATATATACTGGCCGTTGGTGGTTGGACAACAGGCATGGGAGGTTTGGTGTTGGTGTATGGGTGTGTGGATATGTAAGACACAACGGGAATAGCCAGGTACGTAACTGTGCTTAGAAGTGTTTGGTTTATCAAGAATTAGAAGTGCAAGTTAGGGATAAACACAGCGACTCGACCAAAGACAACGAGGGAAGCTGCAACCAGATGTATTTTATTTTAGGAAGGGAGCAAAAAGAGAAGTTACATCACGAGGGGGACTTTCCTTTTATGTAAAGATCGATTAACCCCGAGGTCTGGGATTTGGTATTAAGCAGTACCGATGACTTTGCAGCTTGGTTGTCAGCTATGGCCCCGTTAGCAAATTCTACAAAACCAGGAAATCACCAGCTGCGAATTGACAGCTTGGAAAATGGCCTCTCCCGGCGAATTAAGATCCTTCTTCCTACATTGGGACCCCTTTGTACACATGTCTTGCCTACGGCATGCCTAAACTACCTAGTAAATTCCCGTTCTTTACTTGTCCCCGACGTCAAACTCGGCATCCAAATTAGCAAAGCTGACAAAGAAATATTGTTTTAATTCCCCGAGATCATAAAAGAAAATAAGCTGCCGATGTGCTTGCGTCCTCCAACCCTGCATCTGCATACCAAACCCGCCTCCAGAAATTTAATTTGGTGTTAACTGATCAAGCAATCCCTGCCCATCGGCGCCCGCCCTTCCGTTTACCGACGATGTGACACAATGGTTTCCAAAGCGGTAGAATTTCGGCCGATGGTTATTATAAGCAGGAGGGTTGTTAGACAACCTCTTCTAGTTCAAAGACATTAAATAACCAGGAACAAGACCCTTGTTCTTGGAGCTACGATGACGAAGGTTACCAGTTTGTTTGGTGTGTTTGTTTGGAGTTTATTGTGGGATCTTGGGTATCTTGGTGGACAGCAGAGGGTTACATAGCGATTGCGGCTTGTGGGAGGAGTTTCTATTGACATGTCATTTCTCTCTTGCACGTTTCCCAAACGGATCAAGTACATGGCCTTCATTACTCACTCATCGAGGCTTATCTCCAACCGAGAAAACTAGAGCATCTCATATTCATGTTCATGTTCCCGTTCATGGTAACTTCTGACAACATTTATCATCGTGACAATACTCGTCCGCCCGTCCGTGTCCGTGCCCTCTCTATAAATCGGCCATCGGCTACCAGCTACCCGAGCAGTGACCTATAAATGTGGGTGGGCTAGCTGCAAACTCACATGGTCCAGGGCCCTGAATCCATGGAGCGTCGTAGTTGACCCTTGGAGATATATGTACAAGGCCACAGTTCCACAGTTGTAAGAAATTGTGGAGAATATAGTAGCATATCGATAATCCACGATCTCGATTTTATTTCCCTTTTTAGTCTATCTATAGTTTTGGAGATCAGGGGATTTAAAGATGGTTGAGGAAAACCAAGATAAAATATGCGCCGTGATTTATAATATCCTCGGTACACTATTCCGTGGCCAAGGATCCAGGCGGTGTTCCTCAGGTGGCCAGACAGGGCCGATGCGCGGAGATAAGGATGCAGATTACAACCTGAAAGTGAATTCAGGATCACATGAAGATGAAAGTAGATGTTAAAGTGAGAGAGGACAGCGCTTAATATTATCCCGACAGGCAAGGGAGTTGCACTGCATGAACCAGCACGCTTACAGTCACATGACGCCAACGCTAATCTTGAATAAAGATCATTGTATACATTATCTTACTAAAACAGAAAGCTAGGCGAACTAGAAGAAACAAATAGATATCCAAACAACCCTTAATACAATACCCAATTACCTGATCCACCTACTCATTACGCCGCTGCTGTCGCCGCTGCGGTCATTTCCTTCGCCTTCTTCAACTCCTCCTCCAGCTCCCTTCTCACCCTCCTCGTCTCTCTCAACGCCTCATCTCTCTCCTCCTGTAATCCCAAAACAGCAATCTGACTCTCGCTAATCTTACCCACCACATTCTGCATCTCCCCCTCGGCCTCTCTCAAGGCACCCTCCAGCTCGGCCACCTTCTTCCGCAGTCTCTCCTTCTCCTGGTCATCCTCGAATCCCTTGGATGGAACCATCCGCGGCGACCGAGGCGACTTGGGGAACATAGGAGAGGCCAACGGGCTCAGATGGTCACTGCGAGCCGTCCGCAACCTCGGGGACAGCAGCCCTGGCGACCGCGTAGGCCCAGCGGACCGCGGGCTCGATATCCTCTGCAGGTTCCCGTTGTTCGCTGCCTTAATCTGTAGAATCTCCTCCTCGTACTTGGCAATCCGCTCCTCTGTGGCCTGCTGCGCGGAGCTAAGCTGCTCCTCCAGCATCCTCAAGCGGCTCTGCAACTTGTTCACCCACTCCGTATTGCCCTTCCGCACGGCCTCGCCCTGCTCGACCATCTCGGTAATTCTCTTCCGGAGGTCCGCATTGGCGGTCAGTTGTTCTGTCGCCTGTCTAGTCAGTAACTCGATTCTCTGCGCTGCCTCAGCCAACTGAGAGGCCAACTGAGCCTCAGCCATCGAGGCAGACGCCGCAGCGGCACCTGATGACTCGGCCTGGAGACGCAAGGTGGCAGCCTCAAGTTGGACGGCGTCCCGGTCAGCAGTGACAGACGCGAGGGCATTTTCAAGTTTCTCGATAGCGGCAACGGTGGCTTCGTCGCTAGTGGCGGATTCAAGAGCACGGATGCGAATAAGTGCTTGCTGGTATTGCGCCTGAAGGTCAAGGAGGGCACTATCAAGGGACTCCGAGGACACGGGGGCACCAGACGAGATAGTGGATGACGGGTTGAGCTCAGGCGGGACAAGGATATCGTTGGCTTCCAAGAGGGCTCTCAGAGATGAAATCTCGGATTCGGCACGGTCAAGGTCCGTCTTGAGACCTCTTAGACCATTCTCCACACGCCATTTCTGATCAACGGCCTCCTCTGCCCGTCTTCTGAGCTTGGTAATCTCCAATCTCAGGGCGTCAATCTCTTGTTCATACCCAGCGCGTCTCGGTGACCCATCCAACAATCTCACTCTCTCCATCTCCAACATTCTCAACCTCTTCTCATTATCCTTTGTCTGGAGATCTTGACGCTCCAGTAAAGACTTGAGCGCCGAATGTAACGCGTCTCTTTGCGCCTCGACATCTTTGAGTCTCTCCATCAATGTATCCTTCGTCTCCATGGCAAGCGGCTTCTCAGCGCCAGCCTTGACCGTGTTGCTACGTGTCAGACCCTTGGGCGCATTCTGCAACTTGAACTGACTTTGCGAGGCCACCGATGACGATCTAGTCAACGACGTAACCCGCGTTTTCATCTCTGTTTCAAATTTGTTATTCCGCAAAGTATCGTTCTCGTCACGAAGCGCTTTGAGTTCTTGCTGAGTCTTTGTATGTTCATATGCCGCCGTTGCCATCTCGGCATTCTGCGACTCCAAACCCTCAACACGCGAGCGCAACTCGGGCACAATCTCGTCCCTGAGGTTATCTCTTTCTTGCGCCGCCGATTGCAGCTCGCCCTTTAGCGCCTCCAAGAGATCCTCAAAGTTGGACTTCATATCCCTCTCCTCGCTCAATCTCCTCCTTAAATCCTCGCAGGTCTTCTCTAGCTCGGCAAGTCTGCCCGAATCAGCCGCTGACGTCGCGGCATTCTCCGAAGCTTCCGAGGCCTTGTTCATCAACTCGGAAATCTGCTCGTCAAGCTCGCGGCGCCTGTCACGCTCTTCGGAAAGCTTCTGTGTCAATTCGAGGCGCAACTCGGCCTTTTCTTGGTCGGCGCGCCGTTGAATCTTGGCGATTTCCTCCCGCTGGGCATCGTAGTCTCCATACTTTGATGTCGAGTATCCGGAGTCTGAAAAGTAGTCACTGCTCCGTTTGGTAGTGTCCCTATTCGCCAGGTCCGCCTGCATCCGATCAACCAAGTCCTCGAGGTCCATCTCCCGCTTGACCGACATGGCCAGCTCACTCGTAATCGCTTTCAGTTCTTCCTCCATGGCGACAATCTGCTTGTGGTTTGTGCCGACGGCAGCTGCTGTCTGTACCTTTCTCTCCCCGTTAGCAACTGATGGCGTCTGTTGCTCCGCCAAATATCCTAAGATATCCCCTTCGTGTTCCCCTGTCCCTTTATGTGTTTGACCCGCCGTAATATTCCTCGGCGTTGAATAAGATCCATCCACATCACTCCCCTGCATACCGTCCCACCCACTGGCTTCGTCCCCTGCAAACGATCTCGGTGACGGAACCTCTGAATACACACTATCTGCTCCCGGAGAGACAGCGCCGGCCGCCGACGTCTCGTTGGCCCACTTTTGAACCGATGTGTCGATTGCCGGTGCGCTGGGCAGCGGCTTGTTAAGTGACTTTCGGGATATTGGCGACGATAGGGTCGCCTGTTGGCTTTGTGCGGGGTCGTTGGCGTGTGGAGGAATCGTGACGGTGACCGCGCGGAGTTCTGCGCGGCGATCTTTGGGAGGTGGAGGTGGCGAGGAGGCCGGGGAGAAGGTGTCGATTAGGGTATCGTAGTTATTAGGATTGGGAGTCTCAGCTTGGTGCTCAGTAGATGAGTTGGGGAGACTGTAAATTGAAGATTGGAAAGAGTCGCGGAACTTGGGGGAAGTTTCGGGCTCAGTGACTTCGTCAATTGTGTCAAATGGAATGTAAGCCGAAGTGGATGTCGTAGGTGCCAAGTCGATAGACAAGCCACGAAGCCGTGAAGCTGATGAGGGAGGTGGAGGATAATAAGTAGTGTCTTCGTGGTATAACACAGAAGATGGTGGGTTGCTATCGTAGGTAGCGTTGTAGTGCACGGCGTGGTTATCGTAAGGCGCAGAAGTGGAGTTTACTTCTACTTGTTCGTGATCGTCGTCAGAGTCTGATTCGTAAACAAAACGCGACGTTGTTTTTTGAAAGATGCTTGATCCGTTACTTGAAGACGGTTGGTGTTTCGCAACAGTCTTCGCAAAGTTGTCAACCTCGGGCTGGACTCTGGTCTCGGTAGAGGTAGAGGTGTCAAGCGATGGCAATGCTTCTTCCTCCTCGTGATGTTGCTCAAGAGAAGGTAAAATCGGCTGAATAGACCGATGCTCAATTTTGTCGTAATAAAACGAATCCTCGTCTTCTTCCTGTTCTTCTTCTTCTTCTTCCTCTTCCTTTTCTCTATCAGACTCGTTGGCTGAATATTGTTGGTCGAATGTTTCGTCCAAACCTGAGACGCTCTCGGTGTTTCGAGAATCAAGAGAATTGCTGTGATTGGCTGCACCGTCACTAACACGCGGAAATTCAAAATCCCGTAAAAGATCTGGTGATGGTAACAGGGAATTCGCAGCGGAAGCAGACGAGTTGCGACTAGAGGAAGCAATTGAAGAAGAACGCTCACGAGAATTGTGGTGTTGACTGTAGATCAGACAAAAAAAGATGAGTTAGCATTGGTATCTTTGACTGAGAAATAAGAGGTCAAAGAAACACTAGAAGTAATTAAAAATGTCAAGACACTGAAACCTCAAGCTCAAAGCTATCAAGCCTCAGTATTCTCCCTCTCCAACCCCGTGTTAACCAGGGGAAAGGAGCAACACGGACTTTTTATCCAATTACACCTTATCCTTCCTTATTCCCAAGTCGTGTCATGTCGTGTCCTGCCATCCATCCAACCAATTTAATCTCGATAATCTCTAAACCATGAGTCTAGGCCAATTTGACAGGATACAAGGAGTCAAAGCGCTTGCTCAGAGTGCGTCTTTTCGGTGGCCTTTTCGGGTCTTTTCATATATCTAACGATACATTTCTTACTAGAAAATTATGGCGAATTATCCTCGCATTTTTTCTGATTTTTTGATGCTCATTTTGCCTGTCAAATTCCCCAGTTCCATTTTCCATACCGTCTACTGGACGTTCTGGAAATGAACCCCTGGATCCTAATCAGCGTTTACTAACATTGATTGGCTGGATGCGAAAGTCATGAAAAGAGGCAACTACCTTTTCCGCGCCAGTTCCTTTTAATTGGCTCACAAGATCGGCGGCACCAGCGGCATCAACGGCAGGTACCACAATCTCACTCGAGATCATAAAGGGTAGTAACCCCCATATGTAACTCCATATCGAACCCCATTTTAACCCCAGCCGCCATCAAACCACATTCATAATGCAAAGCACCTCTGCGCCCCCAACTGCGCCCCTTCTTCCATGTGTCCACTACACACGAACCATCTAATCTTCAAATTCCGTGATCTTCGTCTGTCACTTTTTACGTACCTTTCGATCCCCCTGATACTCTCCAATTCCTTCTCCCGCACCCTCTCCAACGCACCCGGTGGCAACGGGAACCTGTCTAATTCCCCTTGTGTCGATTCACCTCCCTCAAACACCAGTGTATCAATGCTATTCGCAACACTCCTCCGACTCGCCACTGACAACCTCGCCGCGATCGATGCGCTCGGTGTCGCCCCCGCTGCCAACGGCTTCCGGCGAATTGGACCCAGAGGCGGACTTTGTAGAAGCGCAATGCTTGCAAGGGATTGCCGGGCTGATAGCGGAGGGCTGAAGGGAGCGGAATTTGTCGCGGCCGAAGTTGTCCTGGAGTGGCTGTGTTGTTGGAGTTGTTCGTGAATGTGGGCGGCAATTGATCGGAGAGGCGGTAGCGGTTCGACCATAGAGGTCGCAGAGAGTGTTGGTGAGGAGGCGGCAGCAGGTGTTGAGGCTGGGATGACTGAGTCGGTGTCGTCCGATTCGGATTCGTGGGGTGCGGGCTTGTTATCGCTTATGTTTGTCGTAGAAACTGAATGCGATCTTAAGATCGTCGATGAAGAGGAAGAGGAATCATCGAGAATAAATCCTGAACCTTTTGCCATCTAAAAACAAAAAAAGACATCGGTTGTTAGTATTCTACCTTCGCATCGCACAACCTTATCTCCCATCAGTCGGCTTGTCTTTCTAAGCGCCCCGTATCCGTACTCCCTCGGCCAGCGCTTGTATATCTCCGTACCACCTTTCCGGTCGTTTTCCTTCCATTTATCTGTCTGTGTACCTACCACTATGGTTCCTCTTCCAAGGATAAGTTCTTCTCCTTCTGATTCTCCATCCTCCTCCTCGCCGTCCAGACTGCCACCATAGCCGTGAAAGATGCTCTCTGAGGTTGCGGAGGCCTCAGATAACTGCCGGGCATGGACAGCAGTGGGATCAACAGGGCCGGGCGGTGCCCCTGGAGGTGCCGAAGCGGCGGTTGTGTGAATAGGTGATACCGGGGATGGCGGCATATTGATTGATGAGTTTGCGACTCCGCGTAGTATTGAAGAATGTGAGGTTGTAGATGTTCAGTGATGGGCGCAAGGGTGCTGTTGCAGCCAGTTGGCGATGATTTGTGTCTCGCGATGCGGTGTGGGTGGTGGCGTGGGCCGTGTATCAACGTTATAAAAATAAAATATTAAAAAACAAATGTCCGAATATAAAAAATGAGAGTAGCTCCCCCAGTGATGTCGTCCGTCAAATCAAAGACAGAGAAAATTGCGAATAACCTCTAATGACCACAAAGTCCATCTATCCCTCTATACTTGAGGAAAGAAGCAAGACAGAAGAAAGAAATAATCTAAAACTTGCAAATAATATTTATCCAAGTGGCTGGCAGCCAGAAGGATCCCCAATGAGCAAAATAGTGACTAATGTAAAAGCCACTTAGTATCAGAAACTACTCCTCAAGTAATTAATGGAATCCGCTTCTTAAAAAAAAAAAAGCAACCACCACTGCCCGATAATTCAACAAGGAAAATAATAATAATGAATGACGAGTGCCTCTCTGTCCTCAAACCTAGCCTTATTGCTGATGAGGGATGAGGCGGAGTCGTCACGTAAGCTGGGTAAGAGGAAGGTAGGATAAAGTACGTGGATGCGGCGGGGCGTCCTTCTCTTTCTGGCACGAGGGAAGGGAGACGAGATAGAGGATATGGCAATGTAAGTAATAACAGAATATGATATAGACGATTTGACTGATAAAGTAGTTAGAACGATTAATCCGTGATTTTCCTCAATCGAGGGACTCGGCTGTCTCAATACCAGGGATTCGCTTTCTCTCGCTCTCTCTCTCTCTCTCTATCTATTTCTCTCTATCATGAAGTTTGTTTACATACTCAGATATCTCCTCCTCCACCATCACATCCAATCCTCTCCCTCAAATTCTTCACCGATCTGCACTCACCAGTCCCCTCCCCTCCTGTAATAACCAACGTCACGGCCCTTCTCCTTCCACACCCATTCCGTCTTTCTCTCTATCCAGTGAAAATCAACATAGTCAAGCCAGTCCACCATGACCCTGGATATCCGGCTAGCTAAGCAAGGTAACGAAACAACCCCATGTTGCCAGCGCGGATGAGCAACATGGGTCTGGTCGATCACGGAATGGGCGGTATCGAAAGGAAAGCGGATTAAGAAGGGACTAAGGCAGGTGAGGTGAAGCTTGGGTGGATATGTAGTGGTGAGTCGCTGTGATAGAATGATCATAAAGTTAATTGTATTGGCGCTAACGCGACGCGATTTGATTGGGTCCAAAGATAATGGGATACTCGATATCTGTTCATGGCAACCACGATAATCCTATACCCCACTACTTATTCTTCCCTTCCCAAGTTCCTATTATAGAACATCGGAACTTTCGGTTACGCACGATCACCCCGCTATCAAGCTGCTATAAATTTCTCTATTCTCCGTCAATCACTGACTTCCCATGTCCCTTTATCCAAACTGCTGCCTATCACTGACTTCATAATTCCCCAAAAAAAAAAATCATACGCTCGAGCAGGCCCTCATTGATGAGCAGTGTTTTCCCTCAACCTAACCTTTGGAGCCCCCTTCTTTTCCTTCCCTATTCCCTTCCTTCTTCCCTCCCGCCCCTTCCACCAGGAACCAAATCGAACAATCCCCCTAGAAGGATCCGCTAGTTCCTTTTATGGCCTCGAGTCAAGGCCTCGGGTGGCAGGGATATAGACATCCTAGTGGTTGGGTTGTAACCCTATGGCTGACGTCAGGACACCACCAAGAATTAAGATGATGACCGATGTGGATAAGAGTAGGTAGTATATGTTTTAAGGATAACTCCCTTACATGGGATATTTGACAACAAGGTTCAAAGAGACATCTCCCTAGACGTGACCACTACCGAAAGCCTTAGGGGATGAGTTGATTCATGAGACCGAAACCAAATATGAAAGAACTTGATTAACACGGAAACCCCGCAGATATCTTACATAACCTCCTGAAGCAAAAACTATAAATACAAAACAAATGTCTATATCGTACACACACCAATTTTCCCCATCAACCCATCAACCTATCAACCCCTCTATTACTCTGCCATGTCTACCACCTGCACTGTTATGCACCTCTCCACAACATCGACCTTTGAGATCTTCACCTCAAAAACCTCGCCCACCTTGACATCTTCCAACCTCTTTCTCCCCTCCAATCCCCGAATACCCATAACCGCATCTAACCCAAACCATCCCAATGTTCCCCTCACCGTAGCCCGCGTCACTCCCGTAACCTTAAACTGAAACTTCTCCGGAATCTTCGCCTCCCCGCACGCCCAAGCCCTAGCCAATGCCATCAAAATCCATTGCTTGATGCCCTGGCGGCCCTCGAGAGTCCGAGCGATCCGCTCTCTGTTGCGGATAAGTGCAAGACGGGGGGCGAGTTCCTTAGTGGGGAATACCGGGGTGGATGTTGATGAGGTATTGGCAAGATGTCCGTGGATTTGCCAATGAGAAAGGAGATCGGCGAAACGACGGAGGGGAGACGTAACCTTGACATAGCCATCGATACCCATAATCGGGACCTTCCCGATCGTTGGCTTCAGTTCCATAGGGCCAGCTTTGCCTAGGATCTCAGACACGATATCGGCATCTCTGATTGAGCCATCCTTGTTGAATGCCTTTTCTCTCATCTTCTCAATAATGTCCCAGTTCATCTCCGCTTGCGGTTGCACCCGGAAAGGCCCCGGCAAGTTCTTCTCCGTAAGGAACTTCGCTGCCACCTCACCAGCCAAAATCATATGTGGCGACACAACCCTCCCCGAATCTCCCGACGATTCATAAGAAACCCTGATAAAGGTATCTTTAGCCGCTTGGGAGTCCTGGGGGATATGAACTTCGACATTTGGGTTCTCCAAGAACGACGTAAACGCTCCATTTTTCGCTCTCCGGGCCGTAAGACGGTCTGCCGTTAATTGCAGCGCCTTCAAGGCAGCTGTTTGCGAAGAAGAGAGTTCTGGTGCTTTGGTCATGGGGCGTTCTTGTTTGGTGGGTGGCTCCGAACCGACGGTTAGGACTTCACGAGTCTCCTCCGGGTTCACCGCCGGTTCCATCTCAGACGGGGCGATTGCGATAACTTCAGCTCCGCGGATAAACGTAATGTCACCAAGAGTCCCTGGTGTTACATTGTAGTCCACAATCTCTCCATTCTTATCAATCCGTCCACTGAAAGTCAAACACGGGGCTCCGGCACCTAGAGAGAATCGTGACATGATCGTATCTTGATACAGGGCATCCGGAAACATATTCTCCGTATGACCCGCCAGATATAAATTCTGTGGCAAAGTCTCCAGGTAACCAACCAAAGGGCTCCTTGGTTCAATAAACGCACCAGCGTCGGCAACGTGCACATGAACCCACACATCGTCCGACCCCTCGATCGTTTGCACAGATACGGCATCATCAATAAGCGTAGTCCCCGGCTCATCAATAGCAAACACATGGCCGCTGACAACCTCTCTCCTCCCCTTGGCAATATCCTCCCTTAATGCACCGCTAATATCGGCCTCAACATCCCGGATATATCCACTGTTGCCATCCCCAGATTTCCCCGTGACTGCTGTCATACCGGGGAACCTATTGGTGTACCTCAGCGGCAGATCGCCAATATCTCGCACACCAATTTCCAACAACATAGTCCATGCAACAGTTGTCGATAACGCAGTCTCTGGGTACATCCCGGTGGTCTTCAAGATCGCCGCCCCAATAGCATTAAGTCTAGATCCTGGACTAAACTGCTGGTGTGCCGCCCACAGTTCCAAGAACCGAATGAACCGTCTATCAGAATCCTGCCAACTTATAGTCTTCACCGGCGCCACCGGGGTCGCTGAATCTTCCTGAGATTTAGCGGGCCCAAGGACTCCAAAGACGGTCATTTGTCTTGTTTCTCTCGAGAGCTTGATGGCCTGGATTGCTCTCTGGAAGAACCCAGAGATTGGCAAAGAAGCAGACTTTGGCTTTACCGCAAGGTAAGCCCCTGAAGACTCCATATATAACCGTATCTGACTCTCGGTGAAATTGATATCCCGGACATCCGCCTTTGTCAAAATTTCATAAAAGCGATCTCCCTTCTCATCACTAACCCCAGTCAAAGTGAAACACCCAGACTCATGGTCCATCAGGACCCTGTGAACCGCATACATCAACTCCGGCGTAATATCCTTCTCCTTGATAGCCGGCTGATGTTCCTTTGCCGATTCTGTCATTAAAGCCTTGGTGATATCTGGCAAAGTCCGATACCCAACCATCTTCCCAGAAGTCAAGAGATCTCCCGCCTTCTCCAAGACATTCATATTCGCCTGGAAAGCCGCATCCGCATGCTTCCGGAACTCCCTTACCTTCTCAAGAACTTTTTCGCCCACCCCACCCGGTACCGTCACGGTTGTCGTCCCCGGGCCCTCTGGTCCCGGCAGATACCTCTTGAAAACCTCCATTTCCTCCTCCGACACAAACTTCATCACCTTGAATGCTTCCCCCACATTAACCACACAAATTATCCGTCCCACTCCCGTCAAAATATAACCCCTATGCCCCACCATCCCCAAAAACACTCCCACCAACGGAATTCGCGAATCCACACTCCGCACCTCCACCAATGTCCCCACCGGACACCTCAAACTAACACCCGAGATCTCCCCCTCACCATCATCACTAATCTCCAATCTGCTATCCTCAGCCCCTTCAACTAAATCCACCATCCCTATACTTTCCTTCGAATCAATCAAATTCGGAAGTTCCCCCGGCCCTATAACCTGCTTCTTCAAGCCCGTCGAGACCAAAGGTAATGTCTTGGAGATTTCACGGAGCAGTGCGTACGTCTTTGAGGACGCCATTTGCTCTCGAGTTTGCGGATCCTCGGGCTGATGACGGCGTCTATACATCGGGACGGAATTGTGCTTGATGCCATGGGTGCTATAAAGACGGAGCTGGGCGCGGGGCGCCCGCAAGGAGAGGGGTATTTGCCGGAATTTCTGCATCGTGTGTAGAAAGTGGGAATAATGAGCAGAAACAAGAACCCAATGGCGGGTTGATGTTGTAGTTAGTGACGTAATGGACTGTTTGGTAGGTAATTATGACATTGGTATTTTTTCTGTTATCAGTAGGTTATCGCACGTGATTTGGGGTTGTTTATTTTAGGAAATGCAACAATAAGTGTGAAAAATAGGGTTAATGGCGACCTCTGTTGTGACGCTAGCTACAAAGAATAAGTTTGTACATATCACCGGCAATATATTTCTTAGCAATCTTGTAAATTTTGAATGATGTTATTATTGCAATAGATAGATGCGATGAACTCCACATAAAACACATAATGCCCCGTCAAGCGACCAAAGAAGACATGAAATAAATTTAATACTTTTTAACACCACAAACCAGCCCAATGCCTCCAAAACTCCAAGAATAAGATAATGTCAAAAATGATGAAGAAACAACAGCTATAGAAGCCGTCTGTCTGTATCCCAAAAATGAGAAAATAAAAAGACCAAGAAGAAACACCAAGCCAGGAGAAAACCCCGAAAAGAAAATGAAAACACTAACATAAACCCAGACGACAAAACGCCGAGATGCAAAGTCGACCACTCAACCGTTAGACTGCCAGACAATTGGTCGACCAAGACTGCCAAGAGACAGATCAAATATCAAACAACACCTCCCACAAAGGAATAGAGCGAAGCAAAACAAAAAAAAGAAAAAAAAAAGGAAGCAAAAAAAAGATTCAGCAAGACATCAAATCATACATCTTCACCTCTCCATTCTCTTCCCCCTCAAAACTTCCTCTCTCTAACGCCATCGCCCATAGAGCCAAAGAAACTACCTTTTCCCGCCAGCATGCCAGATGACGTGCGCAATATCCCTACAAGTCCATAAAAAGTCAACAATTCGTTCAATAGTTTGGGGTTGTGTCTGGGGAATCGGACTCCGACTCCGGTCCACAGCGCCCCCGGCCCTGTGGCCGAAGCTGATCCCCCCGGACACTTCATAGGGAGTTCGCATACCCGAGTTACTTCTCCGCATGCCCGACGCTTCCACAGCGGTACCGAGGCTGCTGGTAGAGGTCGATTTCTTCAGACCTCCAAGATTACTGCTGCTGCCAGTACGGCTCAGCCCACCCATTGAAATTCCACCTAATGATCGCGAGAATGTGTCGTCGTCGTCATCGTCGTATTCAGCATCGCTAGTCTCATCAGCTGGCTGCTGGATGACCATCTCGTCTTCTTTGTCACTGGATTCCTCGTCCTCTTCATCCGAATCAAAAGAGAGAGCAAACTTCTTACCCGGCGCTGGCGTCCGACCACGAGCAGCCATAGTCCGACCACGCCCGCGAACAAACTCAGACCGCGCAATATCCTCCTGCTGTTCAATCTCCACATCCGAATCATCATCTCCGTCGACAGTCATGAATTTACCGGACTTCTTAGCGTGCTGCAGAGTTGTGCTTGCCCGCAAAGTAGTTTGTGACGACGAAGGCGACATGATCGGACTATGGAACGTGTGCTTCATAGCGGCGCAGGCATCATCTTCTTCAAATTTGAGAATAGTATCGGGGAGCTTAGTGATAGTCGCCCGCTTTATGCAAGGTGCTGTTTGACGCCTTGGCAGAACTATTCTTCTAGGTGTACGGCGTGTCGAGATAAAGATAGAATCTTCATCATCTGAGCGCGCTGCTGCTTCTGCGTCATCCTCACCGTCATCCTCACCCTTATAGTCAATAGCAATACACTGCGAGACATTCTCGTTGAAGTGAATATGCTTCCGATCCGACGCGACAGGAGAGCCGATTCCCGATAGACTCAAAGAGGCTGAGTCCGGGGCCTCCAATGCAAATGGCGTGTGGTCAGCACTGCGACGGCGGTTCTGGCTAGGGCGGAAGATGTGAGCAGAAGTTGCAGTTTGCAAGATAGGGCGCCGGCGCAAATGGTTCTCCTGGGCCTGGATGGCGGCGGTCGCCTGCTGAACAAGCGATGAAGTTGAAAGTGAGCGTTGAAGCATAGCCTCGGACTTGGTACGCTTCTTGAGAATAGGTTTGGTGGTGGAGGCTGCGCTAGGCGGGTCGTTGCTAGAGAGGGGGCCATCGATGACGGTTCCGCCGGTTTGCAGAGGGCCATAAAGCCATGTCACATCAGATTCTTTGAGCCTATTGACATGCAAACAAACATTGTCATTCGTTAGTGGTAGTATCGTGAAAGGGCGGTCTGTGTCTATATATATAAACAGCAACCGCAATAGGGGTGATCTCACCAGTTGAGCGTTTCGGGCGAGATAGTCTTGAGTTTATTCTTGGACTTCATCCAGGAGCGCCAAGAGGCATTCTCCAACCGGGCCGAATTTCGGAACTCGCCGCGGCGAGAAACGACATACTTCCAAGATTCCCAGATATCTTCTTCCCGCCAGTCATGAGACAAGTAGTCGACGTGACGCGAGGGAACCGCCCGTACTGCACTATCGTCTTCCGAGTTGAAAATTATAGGAGACTGCGGGCGAGAAGTGGTTTCCGAGTTGGCATCAAGACTAGGGGGGGTGGTAGTGATAGTCAAACTGGTACCAGTTGTTTTAAGAATTGGGGTTGTACTATCGGGGCTGACCATGGCGTCGGTAGAGTAGAACTGATGGTAGTGGGCCGGAATAATGCCGTGGTCAACGGCTGCGTAGTCCGAGTCGGCCGAGTCGTCATTGTCTGAGTCTAGGGACATGTTGGAGTCCGAATCCAGGGAAGGCGCCTTGGTAACCGAAAGTTGTGACGGTGACAGCTGAGACTGGGAGATGGAGAATGCAGACCGAGATCTTGCAGGGGCCGATGTGGGGGTTTGGTTGAAAGTATGGTTGTTATGTCTTCTGAGAGAAGCCGCGGCAGTAAAAGAGTCGCCGAAGTGGTCCGCCAAATTCGTTAATGACGAACTGCCAGAGAGGTTTTGCAGACGGGAAGAACTTCCTGTGCGTTTCAACCCACCAAGACCGGATGAAAATGGACTCGAGTTATTCGGGGACTCAGTAACCTCTTCGGAAGCGAAGGGGTCAGGTGAGGCGCGGAAACCACTAGGGGCGGCATTAGCTGTAGACAGTGAGGTAGTCGCAGAAGCTACGCCCAATCCCATCATGGATATCTTTGATGTAGAAAATGACCGGCGTAGACCGCTAGACGAAGATGAGCCAGTAGGCGGAGAAGCAACTGTGGCGATGGGTGGCATATCAAAATCCAAGAAAAAAAGGATTCGGCAACAGGTAGACTAGCAGATGGCAAACGCCGGCAAAGACACTCAATCAGAAATTGGATATGTTAAAAAGAGCGACCCAAAGCGGTAGTGCTGGTCCTAGAGCGGTGGTTCCAAGAAATATAGATTGGCGGCAAAAGCTACAAATATACCACGGTTATGCATAGGCCGGAGCTGTGTGAATACAGTATACGGCGTGGGCATGAAGGGTGGCTGTGAGAAGGAAACCCAGACCGGAGACGGGGTGACGTGACGCTTAGGTTTAAGTGGCAAGTCGCGAGCGTGGAAAATCCAGACCAAATATAGTTGTAGGCCAACGGTAGGAGTATATAGAGTTGGAAGCCAATGACGACAGTCGAGCTTGAATAATAGTGATAATATAGCAAGCGGACGCAGGTTAAGGGTGGACTGTTCTGTACATGTATAGGTTGTCTGGCGTATGTGGTGGGCGTATTTGGTGGGCGTACTGTAACAACTAGTGAATGGACATGTGTGGTTGCAGTAATGTAATGGGTGGACGTTCTGTAACGGTGGAAACCTCAGCGTTGGCCGTGGAGAAAGATGCGAGGATGGTTTTCGATAGATCACCGTCGATAAGAGATATATGGATACGAATAAGAATATGGACAGAAAAGCAGCAAGACAGCAGCAAGATGGCCAAATGGAAGAAGAGTGACGAAAATAAAGAAGAAGAGTCAAGTTAATAGTCCTCTATACTAGAAGCCACTTTCCAGATGGGTTTCCCAAAAGCAGAGGCACGAGAGAAAAGAGACAACGGTAGAGGCTCGGATAAACCCTCTTCTTCTCTCGAAGACTGCAAACTAGAAAGTGCACGAAGGGGAAAAAAAACTATATGAAGACCAAAGAGCGGAGAAGCTCAAAGCAGCGACCAGCGACCAGCAAGCATCAAGCAGCAAGCATCAAGGACCACAAGAGCAAAGTCAAGCATGCAAGATTTGCAGCCAAAAAAAATGAAGCAGGGCGTCCTGGACTCCAAAGGCAAATCACGAGAAGCGTACGTATTTGATAGCAAAAGAGCACAAATATCCCAAGACGGCAACAAAAAGAAGGAGAAAAGAAAATTAGAAGAACGACCCCAGAGACAATTGTACAGAGGCGAGAGACACAACAATCGATTGCTTGCATTCACGCCAGCACCAAAGGCCCTTGTGAAAGACAACAACATACATTTTACCTGGAACAAGAACTCACCCGTTGCTCTTTTACTTCGGAGACGATCCGGGACAGGGCTGGTCCTTTGCCAGCTGATCCTTTGCTGGCTGGCCACGGGTGTGATTACAGTGCGCAGAGACGTCTAGAGGGTGAGCTGGCACTGAAGGGAGAGCTGTTACAGTACGTTGACCGCTGGAAACGGACGGCTTAGTCCTAGGCTACTACCCTTTTATTCATTCTTTCCTTTTTTTCCTTTTTTTTTTTCACGTTCGGTTTTGTATGATCAGCTTCCTAGTTAGCCCCGATTGCTTCCCAAAGGGGGCATAGCCTGGGTCATCCCGGGACGTGATTGGTTCGGTGCAGCCATCGTCGTTCCTTTTCTTTATCCTTTTTATTTTAGCCCTTATTCTAGGCCCATAAGACCTATGTATTCATCCCTAAGTCGGGATATCGCCACCCACCATCACTTAGACTCCCCCACGCACCCGCCCACCACCACGGCCTAGAGAACAATAAACGTATATACTGGTTAAAATGACTCGTTGTATATTTTCCCCCACGACCCATGGAGTGTGGGGGGGGGAGGAAACCACTCAGCACTTTATAGTTTTCTTCATCATGTTGCGACAACTCTCAACGTTGCAACCCGGCCGAATTTATTTCTGTCTAGAGCTAATATCGGCCGTCAAAACGAGGCCTCTTCAAGCCCCCGTCTGTGCCCGTGGTTACAGGCGCTCAGAGGGAAAAACTAACAAGTCACCTGAACAGGAATATGGCACTGTGCTCTGTCGCTGGTTTTGGTGTGATTAGATTGTGCGTGACATCGTTCGCACTGTCGCTGTATCAGTCTCATCTGGCTAACCAGGAAGAGATAACCTTGTGGATCCTTTGTGAGCCACTCACAGACACGAACCAACGACCGGAGTTGCAAAAGAAAGGCGTCGAGATTGGCTTTACTGTGCCTTAACCCCACAGCACATAAGGCTTTTTCTGTCAGCGTTACGATAAATGCTCACCGCAATCACAGCCTGCTGCTTTGTTGTCATCAGACCACCGGTGCTTTTTCGTCAACTGTCTCCACATCTACTTGGGATCCCCCCGCGGTCTCCGCACGTCCAGGGCCCATGTGGTGGTAAGCGATAGAGGCTATCATGTGGTTTGTTAGTGTGGATGATTAGTGACGTGCGATGGATTCGGCGATTTTACGGGATTGGTGACAAGTCTAGAAGGCTGCTAGTGTGTTTCTAGTGCCGATGTGATTGTTGATTGGTGTTTTTTTTTCTCTCTTTCCTTCTTCATTCTCTTTATTCCATACTTTGTGACTTGTTCATGTAAAATCCATTCTCCTTTGCTAGCCTGCTAGCCGTGATATACCAGAAATAGGTGATGGGCGGGATCGATGGCGCAGGAGTATGAATAAGTGGAGATCAGAGGCCAACCGCTATCAATATCAAATTCACGACTTTCGAAACTAGGTAACAATCGCCTACAATCACCCAACTACGACATCTGCGACATCTGCGACAGCTACTACAGCTACTACAGCTACAACAGCTACGACAACTACGGCATAGCCCGTCATCTGACAAGAATCTATATACATATTTTGTAATCACTCCACCTACCAAAGCATTAGTCGCCGCATTCAGCCTCATAGGACCACAACAACCACTACACAGTCCAACCCTAGGTACCCAACCGGTAACCGGGGCTTTGGTTGGCCGTCTGTTATGCTACGTTTCGTCTCGAATAGCGACTAGTGGCGGCCACCAAGGCAACTAAAAGTGCCCAAGCTGTCCAAGTCTGTAGTAGGATAAAAAAAAAAGCCGGGCCGACTTTAAGCCTCAGTTGTCCCTGGCGCGGCACTAGCGAAGGCGATCTTATGCAGGAGAATATGTATCGAAGGTCACGCTAGAGTCGGGACTGGTCTATGGTTGTTGAGACGAAGTTTTAGGCATGTTAAGCATGTTATGTATTGTTGGTGAATGACAATACTTGCAATGCTGAAAACTCCCCCCAATCCACGTAATCTTCTCCCACCATCACAGACAACACAATAATATCCACTATAGCCGTAAGTTCCCTCATCTTGATCTTCCAAATTCCACCACTCTCCCTCCGCCAATCCCTAATACAAAAAAAAAAGTCACATGTCCGATCTGCCATTTCACCCCCACCACCCGCCTTACTTTCAAACACTCTCCCCTCTCATCTCCTCCACGCTCTCTCCACAAAACCGTGCCACCACCTCACGATCCCCCATCTCCAACTTTGCCTCCGCCCTCCACCAACTGCTCACGCGACCCCATAACCCCTGGCCCCCTCGCTTCCCCAGCTGCAACTGGCTGCACAACACCAGCCCCAAAAGGGCCTTGGCTGGCCGTTCTGAGAACCCCAGTCCACCATTTGAGTAATCTCACGATCCTGTGTATCGGAAAGATTGGCCCTGTGGGTAAATGGCCTCACAGATCATCGTGTGTATTTCATGTATGTACTCATAGAGATGCCAACTGACACCACGCGACCATAAGTGCCTGCATATACCGAATCTGTCAGCTGTGGGTTGGGTAAACGATGTCATGCAGCCAGCAAATAACCAATATTTTCCAGTGTCTCGGAATCTTATACTTGTTCTCGGCCTCCAGTTGCTTTCGGTCCATTTGAGCTGTAGTTTTCATACTCCTTCGGCGCTTCTCTCCCCACAAAGTCCCCAACTTCCCCATCCGTCTCCGGAGATCAGTGAATCCGGGGAAATTACGTACCCTTAGTTACGTATTAACCCTAGTGTTCGTTTATGCGTCTCACTAATCTCCACAACCCGCCACCGCCTTCCATCTCCAATATCTCATTCTATTACTCAACAATTGTTTCTCAATATCACCTAGCATTCAATAGCTTGTATATTCACCCGAGAACCCCCACGAACTACCCACTGTATCCCGTTGCCCAAATCAGCCTCAATAACCGACCCGTCTACCACACCACTACCATCACCAACCACCAACTGCCAACCACCACCACCACACCATCCATCCTTTCTGCACGTCGCTTGTGTCCTCCCCGCAGAAAGCACAATACAGACCCACTCGGTTATCCGACATCCCCACAAACAACAGATACAACAGATCCGCGAACCCGGGTGATATATCCCTACCTAGCACACCAAAAACAACCCATCCGCTAGACGCGCCCGTTTCAACTCCAATTTTCTAAAGGAACTAATAAAAAAAATGAATATAGCTTGTGATTTAAGGTGGTTTCTACATACATATAGGTTCGTGTAACCATATCCCTATATGGAATCACCGTTTCCGTCCCCTCTTTTCTAAATCTCGCCAAATGCCACCGCCCTCGGCAACCGGAAACTAGCACAATACATACTCTTCTTTGGCGCAACATCCCGCACATCCCACAAAGTAACCTGTCCCTCAATTTCACCGTCTCCTACCGCCAACTCCACTCCAATCTCACTTTTAATCCTCTCCACCACATCCTTCCCCGCTGCCTCGGGATCCCCCTTCACTGCAAAGCAATGAACATGGACCATCGGCATCTTCCTTCCCGTCTCCTCAGTAAACAACGCCTCCTCCCCTTTGTAAATCCCCTTAAAATTCCTCACAAACTCCGTAGCTGACGCCGGCAAATTCATGACAAAATGATCCACTGTCGCCGGAATCGGAACCTTCGTAACTGGCCGTTCCCATTTCTCACCGGCAGCAATCGCCTTTTGCTGCGCAGAACGCTCGGTCTTGCCCATACGAATAGGGACCTCTGCAACCTCGCCCGCCCTATGAGCCCGCAAAATCTCCTTCACGGCAAACGGAATGAACACTCTGCCGTCCTGGTTAAACGGTCTCACATACGGCGCCACCTTGTTCTTCGCAATGGCGACCTCTAGGGCTTTGTAGGACTCCGGGTTGTAATCATTAGCCCATACAAACACACCCTTCTTTCCAGCTGGTACCGCAAACGGTCCAATGCCCGCCATGACGTCGACGACGACGGACCCGGGGGCAAATAGCCCGATCAGTCGTGAATGCTCAGTCTCGAGTTTGGAGTTCCAGTAAACTTTAGAGTAGTCAAAGGCAAAAGCGCAGTTGTTTTCTTGGACGACAACGTTGAGATCGTTGGGGCCAAGGAGCACTTCGTATTGGAAGGTGCGGAATTGAGATTCGGCTCCGACGGTATCGATTTTGTTGATGACTGTGCGAACGCCGGGGTTTTTCTCAGCAATAACTTGGGCGATGAGGAATTTGTAGGGGAGGTAGCGTTCCCGGAGGTTGAGGTGAACTATGGAGGGGTTAGTGGAGGGACTGGAAGGGTTGAATAGGTAAAGGGAACTTACCGACGTGGCCAACGGAGTTGAAGCCGGTAGGGATTTCGTCGTGAAGGTCTTCGGGAAGGATCGAAGTGATAACGTCGACTAGGTGTATGTTAGTAAACTAGTGATTTCTTCTTTACATAGTATCTCGAGAAACTTACGATAACTCCAGTAATCATACTCCAGTCTCAACTCATAAGGAAACAGCTCCAATTCTCCCTTCTTCAAAGCCTCATTCAAAATCTTCCCATATGTCCCCTCCTCCCCAATCTTCACCCCCGGCTTCAACAACAAACACTTCCCCCCACCTCCCCTCGGATCCACCGCAATCGGCGAAACCCTCTCAACCATCAACAACTCATTTCCCTTCTCCATGTCCTTCCGCAGCTTCGAAATCATCTTGGAGTCCCGGATAGTCGCCGCAGCAATCGGGAACGTCTTGCAAAACACGCTCTTGTCGAGCGTCTTCATTGCCCGAGCAAGGGGGGCCCTTAGCGGGAGCATGGCGACTTCTTCGGGGGTTTGGCTGGGCTAGTGGGCAATGTTAGTGGCCGAGGTTAACGGGGTCCGGAACGGTAGAGAGAGAGATAGATAAGAGCATGTGATGAGAGTCCCATGTCCTGTCACTCAACTCCACACCTTAGTTCAATGGTTTTAGTATCACTCACACTCATAATAGCAATCAAGGAGCTCTATAATGACAATGAACGGCACCTCCAGTTAATGACTGCTACTTGCTCACTGAGACGAAAAAATATGCACCGAATATGCGGAATATTGCAGGGATTTTAATTGATTTACTCCCAAATTATCTCGTTGCTGCCTTTTCGGGCTTGATTCCTACCAAAATCTCTTCGTCCAAAGTGGGCAGGAACAAAAAAAAATAAATGCGGAGATTGAAACAAGGCTGAGCAAATTTCACAACGAGAACAACATCAGCCGATTAAGCTATCAGAATTAGTCTGGAATGACGCAGTTTTCATGGCCAGCCTTACTGGTAGTGTAATTTGTAGTATGAATGGAACTAGTGGCTTTTGTGATATACAGTAATGCTCTAATACTATGAAACCTCCAATCCAAACCAGAAACAAAATAAAATCACACAAACGGAACAATATATAATGAATACAAAGGAAACGCACAATGAAACAATGTCACTGGCCTTACTCTCCTGATCCAGACAGACGCTAAACACATGGCATAGCCATCAACACCACAATCCACAACGTTTATAACTTCTCACACATTCTCCGGTACTTGTCGACATCTGCTCCTCTATTTCCCCTTACGCTGCTCCGCCCCCGCAAACTTCCGCAGACCCCTCAAGAACACCTGGTACCCCACTCCCGCATTATCGGCCAAGCAGAACATTTCTGACAACCGAATCTGCCACGGCGGGTACCCTGAGAGTTCAATGTATGGCGTAAACACCAAAAGCAGATCCGGCTCGCTCATAATACCCTCTGACAACTCTGCATCCAAAAGCTCAATGTTGATATCCGCTGGTGCGATCTTGCCCTTCTGGCACATGTCGGCAAGAGTCTTGGTGAGATCGACAATAGAGTCGCGACCGTCTTCCTCGGAGACAAGAAGGATGGACATGGCATTAGCAAGGCGCTGTTGGTAGATTCCGGTGCCAGGAGACGCAATGGGTTCAGAGTGGGGCGCGCTGACGGTAAGGGCGGGGTAGTCAAGGCCATAGTATGTGTTGAACTTTTGGATGATGGCGCGGTGAAGTTGTGGCATATAACCCTTCAGAACGCCTGCGGTTTGTTAGTGCTCTGATATCACCACCAAATTTCTTGTTTTTTCTCAACTTACCAGTCCGCTCGTACACCGACAACAACGGAATACCCGCGCAAGAAGTCCACACAGCCAAATCCGAAGCTTCATTGATGAGCTTCTCCAAATCCGTCGCCCTTCCCACATTCTCCATCTTCAAAATCGCACTCAGATGCTTTGGCATCTTGCTCAACGGCTTAACATCGCGTTCAATCAGGGCCGGTGTCCGGTGATGGTAGAACAAAATTGACGCAATCCGGTACGCCACTACATGCCACAGCTGTCTCAACCGCATGTACAATGAGAAGAATGAATGCATAGTCGTGAAGATAAAGAGGTACAGCTGCTGTCGTAGGAACCGACGAAGCCCGAACCGGGGCGCCTTAGATTTCGACTTGGTGCCGGGAGTCTGCGCCTGCGTGTGAGACCATGGGTTACCATCATCGCCATTGGGGTCGGGAAGGTGACGCTAGAGACGGAGAATTGCGGTTAGCTACGGTCAGAGGACAGTTTGGCGGCTGCGCGGATATAGCGGGATCGTCGGGACACAAGATGTAAAGCAGACAACACGTAGTATCTGTACTTTTCTATTCATTGCCTTGGTAAAGAGAGAGACGAACCATTACTAGCGCCAATCGCTGCTTCTCTTCAAGAAACTTGTGATCTGACTGGTCGTCCATACGGTACGACTGACGTTCTCGTACAGATACTGACATTGCGACGAGAATATGTGTGATATATTATAATGGTTTATTGCTTGAGTATAAAGAATGAAAGAAAAAAAATATAATAAGAGTTGTGAGGTTAAAAGAGTTGCGCACAGCGCGATGAAGCTCCCTTGGTTTTGTTGGTGGTTACGCTACAGTAGGGAAAAGGTGGGTTTTAACTGGTGGCAACACGATGACGACGGATAACTGGGAAGAATTCAGGCAGTAGAATTCAACCTGGGAAAAGTGTTGAAGAACGGACCCTAGAGTGAGATTGGGAAATGGAGAGAACAACGAATAAGAATATATTCTTAGACAAATGAAAAGAATGACGAGTAAGAGTTTACAGAAAAATCAAACCCTCAACCTTTGAAGTAGAGGACAGAATTCACGATGCAAATATGGCAGGTAGGTCCTGTAAGCCGAAGGTGCAGATTTTGGTCCATAAAAGACACATGTGAGAGCTCACCAGAACAATAGTTAGGCTAAAACTATACCCAAAATGATAATCCAATTAAACAAAAGCCTACAGCACGAGAATCATTGACTTGAAGCGGGTTCTGTGCTGACTACGAGAACCAGGGCCGCGTACATGGTCCGTCCGAGGCCATCGCAGGGAAGACACGTTCGGCAGTTGACGAAGATAGCTTCTGACAGCTGCCAACACAAGCTACATCAGCTGCCAACACTAAATGTGCCACCCACAATGATAGCTTCATAGCTACATGAAATTCCCACTCAATATATATGCTAGAGCTTCGACGTCACCATTCTCCCAGTCGCATTCCTGGTCGCACGTACGACTCTTATACTCACAGCGGTATCGCCTATTAGCCGTTTCATACACTGCCATTTATTATAACATCCGATATCCACGACACCTGCGCACTGAACATACCATACAACGAAACCCTACCCTACCCACCAGCCAATCCCCTGGCCTGCCCGCCCATCTCGTGAAGCCACCATCCAATTTCCGCTTCAACCCACACGCCCATAATCACATGTCAGCAACAGTCCGTAGCCCCTGGCAGCTCTACAACATCTGATCCAATAACCACCAATCACCCGAGACACGAATTGCTACCAGCCATCGCAAACAAGGACGCTTTCGCATTACTAAAGAGTAATAACATAGCGTAACTAATCCCGGTCCCGATCTCCGATTCTTGAGCCCCCGCGTTTTCCGAAGGTCTATACACATACGTTTTGCCCGCAATGTCGGTTGGTTCCGCCGCGGCTGCGGCTGCAGTCCCGGGACCCAAGACTTTGTTTCCAAAGGGGCCGAGTTTCTCGCTGGATGATTTCTCGAATAAGGACTTCATTGTTAGGGATTTTATAGATAAATTGGCTGATAGTGCTGTACCACCGAACCGGCGCTCGGCTGGTGGACAGCCTGGACAACAAGCTTTTGACCCAAAGCCTCTAATCCGCACCTTTGAGAGTATGTCACAGCTAGCTTGAGGCCAAGCATCGCATGATCGTAGCTAACATATAACTGTAGATTCAGTAGCACAGTTGGCTGAACTGACAGAAACACTACAAGATCAAGAAATGGAGCTCATGACACAAGTGCGCCGAGCCGAGATACAGCACGACCAGACACTTGATACTCTCGGTCACAAACTGGATCAATCTATTGAATCATTTGAAGCACTCGACATTAGCAGCAGCAATGGCCCCAGTGCCAACGGCAACAGCCGGGCTGGACCCCGCACTTCAGATCTCGGTGGCATTGTGGCTGTCCAGATTGGTGAAAAGTTGGAAGAACTCGATCGCAAGCGCCGACGTGCCCAAGACGCCATTTTTCTAATACAATGCTGGCAGGAGGTCAGTGAGACGGGTGCGCTGACGTCGCTTCAGGAAATGCAACGTCAGGGTGGTTCAGATAACAAGATTCGCTGTGCTGTTATTGCCAAGCAGTTGATGCGCATTAGTCAACGGTTGGATACGGTATCATGGGGATCGTCGGGGTCCCGGGCTGCTGGTCTTCTCAATGGGACGACGCCGGGTGGCGCTGCGGCGTCGGGTAATGGAGCGGTCCGCCACAATACACGCGAAGTTCTGGAGCGGTTCTCAGAAGGTTTAGAGCAGGAACTTTTGACGCAGTTTAATGGCAGTTACCGGAGACAAAACTTTGATGATATGCGCGAATGTGCCAAGGTTCTGAAGGATTTCAATGATGGAGCATCAGTCATTGCCATCTTTGTCAACCAGCATCAGTTCTTTATCGACAGGGACCAACTTATGGGCGATGAGGTGACCACGGATTCGGAGACATGGGATAGGGTGGCCGATCCAGATTCGGAGCCGCCGGGTGTTGAGCCGAGCTTGCAGTCATTGGTGGATGAAGTGCGAATCGTCATGCAAGAGGAGTCATTTATCATCAAGCGGGCGTTCCCGTACTATGAGACAGTACTCATCAAGTTTATCCAGCGTGTGTTTCAGCAGTCTATTCAGCAGCGACTTGAACTCGTGTTGGACAAGGCGGCCAGTATATCAGCGCTCGCATTCTTGCGGACGCTTCATGCGTCACGTACATATCTCAATACGCTTATTGATGATCTCAAGCAGCACGGGTTGACCGAACATCCGGAGCCGTGCTCGGCGCAAGTGGCGACTACACTAGACCAACAGATCGAGGAACTGTTCATCCCATATCTTATGAGCAATGGCTATATTGAGCGCGAACGCAAGAGTCTCGAAGAGTTGTACAACTCACTGCTTTTCAAGTACACGACATTCCACTCGCGGCGGCAGAAGCGGCCAACGGGCTTTATGGCGTCCCTGACCCAGCAAGGGTCGCAGATGATCTCTACGGCAAAGGACTCGTACTTGGAAAGTCTAGACTCTTCTGATCTTACGGCGACACATAAAGCTACTATGCTCCGTATAGCCGGGATCACTGAGACAAACAAGAATGATATTGAGCTGTCGGATGAAGATGGTGTACTGAGCGTACAATATGCCAAGCGGATGCTAACGTGGTTAGCTGAGAGTGTCCGGAGAGCCCTGGAGCTCGGTTCCGTCTCAGAAACACCCAAGGATGTTAATATCTTGATGAATTTACTATTGACGAGTCTGGGGCAAGTGTATATTGACACGGCTCTTGACGCTGCTGCCGATGCTGCCTCTAATCTTGAGAACTCCAAGACAGAACCCGAGCTCACCTACCTAGTCAACCTCCGGCCAGTCATCACAGTCACAGCTCTCATGGACCATTTTATCTCTACCGTGCTCATCCGACTTGCCGAAGGCAACGCCACCATGCGCCGGAACATGGAAGCTCAAAAGCGCACTCGCCTAACGGATCTTGAGAAGAAGACAAACGACGTTCTCAAGGCGACAGTCGACGTCATGGCCAACTGGACAACCAAAGCCCTTAATACGCAAAAGAAGCTCGACTTCAAACCCCGTGATGGCGACGATTTTGACTCTCTTCAAACGCTGACTTGCCAGTCTATCTGCACATTCCTTGCGCGTGTCAAGGTCTGGTCGGAAAAAGCTATTGATGGTCATAACCTGGAGCACTTTTCCTGTGAAGCGGCCATTGCCATCTGCCGTCTGCTCTTCGAGCACTTCAAGAAATTCCAAGTTAATGCTACGGGTGGTCTTATGGTTACTCAAGATATTGCCAAGTACATGGGAACGCTGAAGACATGGAAGGTCACAAGGGATGTCGAGATGGTGATTGAGGTGTTGGCGGAGGTAGGGTCGTTGTTTATTGTGGGGCCGGAAGCATTGAGGGAGAAGGCGAGGACATTGGTAGCGGGCCCGGGTGGGTTGGGGAAACGGCTGGCGAAGGGAGACTTCAAAGCCTTTGTTCAAAAGAGGGACGATTCAGGAAGTTCTGGAATTCAAAGTGTCTTGTCGGGATTGTGAGGGGATGGAGGTATGGAGGTACAGCGGGGTAGGAAGGTGGGACCGCAACAGGATTAGGGACGAAGCATGTAGTATCATTTTGAATCTAAGACTTTACAGTGCCTTGTGAGACTGGATCTTTCAGCACGATTCAATACTACGAAGCCTACAATACAAGATAAAATGCATTTCCGTATCCGGTATGTCAAGGTCTCAATTCTCACGCAGGCATTTCTGTTATCCAGTTATCAATCTTGGTGCAACCCTAGTGTTTATAGATTATAGGGTCCACCTCGTATTGCCTCAATTCAAATAAGATTACCCTCCGCATCGCCAACCCAAATACGAACAAACCCCGACAACCTCGCCCTCTTCCAGACTTTCCAGTAGTCTCTAGTCCATGGGTGTGCATTGTAGTGGAGTGCACTGGGCAACTACATGAAACGAGGGAGTTGTTAGACGGAAAATGGGCTCGGTGGCCTGAACTTTGACATCCAGCTCTGGAGACGACTCAGCGGGTAAATAAGCTCATTAAATACCAGTTGGGAGATCGGCGGATATTTGAGGTATTTGTGGTATTTGTGGTATTTGCGGTAGGCGGAAATTCTCGGGTAAGGTGAAAGAAATATGGGTAATATAGAGATCGACCAGTGTGGCGAAAGTGACGATGTTTGTGTGGAGAGTGAGATCTGGGAGAGACCACACAATAAATGACAAGCAAACTTTATTCAGATGAAGAGGGTCTACCGCCCATCAACTGATATCATTAAATAACACCATCAACTAACACCATCACGGAAGAACTAGCTTTCTTAGACTCCCTGAATTCTCCATAATGGCTCCGTTGCCCCAATCAACCAAAGTGAAAAGTAGCCATCCTCCACTAAATACGAAGAACCCCGAACATTTTTATCCACTCTAGAATACATCTTCGTGACCCGACCACCATCAGTAAAAGAAAAGAAAGATAAATACGTTCTTTTCATCTTCATGATTTCGGAGATTATCTCTGCAGAAGCATAAAAGGGTTAGGGTCGTACCCCTTTCTCATCAGCCTCTTGTCCACCGCCCTTTGTTCAATCCTTGGTGGCCAGCCATTGGTGATTTTGCCGCTTGTTCCTGGGCTATGGACAAAAGGAGCATAGCGTGGATGCAGGAACAACATTAGGTTTGGGGAGGATTAGGGGGTGGGTGTAACTGTGCGATACGAGGAAGAAGAAGAGGAGGAGGAGAAGGTGACAGAGGGTCGTGAGAGTGGGAAGAGGAAGAGGAACAGGAAGAGGAAGCAGAAGAAAGGGACACAAATATTAGTTGTGGTTTCGCGCCGATTTGAGCTGTGGAGAGCTGGATTATGGGTATGCGAGGTTAATCAGAGGAATAGGTACGTGATAGTTAATTAGTACGGGTGAAGCTGGAGCTAATGCAAGAGTGTTGGGTTTATACGGGCGTGTCTCTAGGACAACCTTTCGACTTTTGCCAGGCGGGAATTGTTGACTTTGCCTTGATTCATTGGCCAGTTGTTTATTTCGACAAATTACTGCTATTGGACAACGTCATGCAAATGATCTGTCGATTCTAGCCTCCAGACTTCCTGACGGCTTCGGATACACGATGTAGGGGCTCTTTACTTGGGCTCTTTTAATGCAGAGGAAAGAGTGATCAGCGCCGGCTTTTACCCAGAGAAGACATCTCCAGATGAGATGGATGGTGCCTAGCCCAAGCAAGCTCCGAGATACAAAGAGACTAGACTGGACTAGACCTCATCGCTGGTTAGGGCTCTCCTCTGTGTTTGTGTGTTGGCAATTGTCTGTGTCATCAATATCTACAGACCGCTGTTTGGTAAGCTTCAACCCACGACATTGCAGATTCTGCTGGAAATAGTCGCTGGCTTGCCCAACCACGCATAACCTTAGTGGCTGAACATTGTGGCTGGGAACTAGAACACTTTGAGATCTGAGTCCGCGCGGGAACCCTCACTCGGCCAGAGAGAGAGAGACGCTCCTCTGTTTCTTACAACCCACAGACAGCTACAGCATAACCGCAGAACTCATCTGTCAAATTCGCCTCTTGTTTGATCTCTACGAACATCAGACTCCCATCGGATGATAACCCTTCATCCTATACTAGCATCACTATCCTCCTTGTCCTAGGCTAAGCCTCCCGCTGTCGCCGGCCAGCGCGCCTGTGATCATCAAGTAGACAGCCCTCGTACGCACGCACGCACGCACCGATTTCCATTCCACAACCGTTTGCCATGGAAGGGAGCAGCGCAACATGTGGAGGGCTGGCGACTAGGTTTCTTTGGTTCATGCGATGATGCTTCATGGCTGTGGTGATGATATTTGGTCTGTGTGGCTAGCTTCAAGCGGGTTATAGAATTGAAGCTATTGAGGAGCCCCTGCTTGGCTGCAGAAAGCACATATATAGGGGATATTTGCCCTCTCGGCGCAGCTTATGTTGTTGTTGAGGATGGAGTGAAGGGCACGTCTCCTGGAAACTTATGGGAAAAGTGAGACAAGACTAAAGAACAGGGCTTCGTGAATGCATAATGCTCATACTAGGATGTCTAACATTAGGGTTACATATTCAACAGGGCCAGTGGCTCATCGAAGCCTTGTCATCGAACAATTTTCAAACGTAGCCATGAACCGCTAAAGCTTCTGTTCTTTGATTACTTTGTTCTTAATTTGTATGCGGTTGAATGAACGATATCACCCTATGATATGTCCTAACCTGGCTCAATTAGTTTCCAAGCCTTCTTTTCATTTCTCTTGCTTCTCCGCATCTCTATCCGCACTTATTGTCTCCCCATTCTCTCCCCAAAAGTAAACAAATAGGGGATGCGTCTCGGGTCAGCCTAGGAATAACCTCACTCCACGGTGTTTTGTTATTGGTCTGAAGGATTTAGCTAATGTGACATTTTGGGTGGAGACGTTGGGGGGTGCAGCGAAAGGAAAGGAACAGCCAGAAACTCTGTAGAAGCCCTTCTGTGTGAGACAGCAAAAGCCGTGGACAATGGCGGGATGGAGACTGACCTGCAGCTTGGGAATTAGTTTGAGAAAGCTAGAATGCCAAAATTAAAGAGGAGAAAAGAGCTGGTTAGCTCTAGGGGAAAGAGGGTATTTGACGAGGCCATCAAGCTTAACAAGAGCGGTAATCGAAATTCAGTACCTTTGGCCAAATTATTATTGTTTGAGTGAATCCAAATGGCCAAGAACTGCATTTTTCTGTCTCATTGGCAGCACAAGCGCACAACGCACAACGCACAGCCAGAGAAACATACAGAGCCTTGCTCTTCACCTCACCAAAAAAAGACAACCCTCCAAAAAAAATATCCGTCACTTCCGCTATCGCGTCACATATCTGTGCTCGCTTCTCCAGATTATCGCACATTATAGGGAGACCCAAATTAAGCCAGCATTCAACCGACCATTCTTTCCTCCTTCCATTCTTTGAATAGACCTTTCATTTACCTGCCCCCTACCCGCCTCATCCAATATCAGTTGAGCAAATGACCAAGAATAGTAGCAGTAAAGGGAAGCCACCGCCATAACCACGCCTGCTGTTGGTCTGGAGTAACATTGGGTGAATGTGCCAGCCAATAAGAAGCTGGGACCTTGAAATTCATCAAACCTGTGTGTGCGTCCAATGACATACGGAGGGCACCGAAAATATGTGTATTTACTTGGAAGGAAAAGAATAAGAAAAAAAAAAAGGAAAGAAAAGAAAATCCCCACCAAAAAAAAAAATCGGCGAATGACTCTAAACGATAGATCGTCGCATGGCTCTCTTCAATATTGTAAGCATAACGAGCCTTGTTTGAAAATATCGTACCGCCTAAAGTATTGCTCGTGTATGTGATAACAACCTGGGCTTATTGAGTTCTTGGCCTATTCTTGTCCAATCACGTTGTCCTTTCTCTATCTTTGGTTTCATTGCACCAAATGAATTATAACTATCCGTTGATGCCATCAGTTGGCTAGCTCTCTTAGATCTCACCCCCGGAAGCCTTTATTCGAGCCAGACCGCACGATGGTCCTACTAGCCCTTGATTTCTAGTTCTTGGCTCCAGTTCTTGGCTCCAGTTAAGTTCTTGACCGTCCTGAACAGCCCCCCCCCTCCCAGCACAGCTTGCCTTTTGTCCTCGCTTGCAAGTCAGTAACTTCAATAACCTCGCCTTCACCATGCAAATGTTGGATGCTGGATGCTGGATGCTGGGCTCCTGGCTGGCTCTGGCGCACATCTTGTGATGCCCTGTGCGTCTTGGGCAAAAGCTAGACCTGTCTGAATGAACTAAGCAGAGAGGTCTGGATGAAGCCTGACTGGCTGCTTCGTGTCATGGGAAGGGTATGCGCCCTGACTCTTGTAGGTTTCTCTCTAGACAGACGCCCCTCCCCAAACCCTGCTGTGTCTCTTATTCCTATCTCCCCAGTCAAAGATGCTGACAGTCGAATCCCCAGGTTCACCTCTCCAAAATAAGCCTGTCTTTACTCAATGTCAGTGTTGCCTCCAGCGGCCCCGAACTGTTCATTTCCTCATTTCTTCTTGCTAACGGCCCTCCTTATCCACTCAAGACACCCCTCCCCCCGGGATAACCTCATTGGCTCCTCTTGGCCATGGTGTGTCTGATGTTCCTCCCATCTACCTATTCTTGTGGTTCTTGCGCTGGGTTTGGGGTGAGGGCCCGGGAAAGATAAAGACTGCCATCACCGCTTTCTTTTAACTTTCTTGTACTTCCCATTTCCCTTCTTCTTTCCTTCCCCACGATCCCTAAGCCCTCGCGCCCACCATCGTCTCTCTCTCTTTATAACACCGCTTCACTCTTTCAGCGGGCATTCGTTATCCGTCGAGGCCGATCTCTAGAGTCAATATTTCTTGCTCTATAACCATCAACCAGCAACAATTAATTCCTAATTAGTCCTGCTCTATTGCGGCCCCGTTCGAATAATTTCACATTCTCTTATCCACCATCACAATGAAGGCTGCTTTCATCACTGCTGCCGCCCTGGCTGGTCTGGCCTCGGCTGGCTCCCCCGTCCGCCGTGCTAATCACGATGCCCTCTTCAAGGGTGCCAAGCGTGGCAACGCTGCCGCTACCCCCGTCGCCGCTGCTTCCGCTGCTGATGAGGAGTGCGGTTGCTCCACTGTCTACACCACCTGGTACGGCGAGCCTACCCGTAAGTGCACCCAAATCATATTAATTACCATAATCTTGTGGCAAATTAGCTAACAATACACATACAGTGGTCTCTCCTCCCCAGGTTGCTTACGCCAACACTACCTCTGCTCCCGTCCAGGTCGCTGAGGTCACCCCCGCTCCGGTCCTGAACACCACCTCGGTCGTTGCTGTCCCCACTACCAACAGCAGCTCCATTGTTGTTCCCAAGCCCACTACCACTGTCAGCAAGCCCGTGACTGTCCCCACCCCGGCCGTCGAGACCTGCCCTACTCCTGGTGTCTACACTTTCCCTGCCACCACCATCGTCGTCACTGAGACCACCACCGTCTGCGGCGCCACCACCACCGTCCTGCCCTCGGGTACCCACACCTACGGTGGTGTCACCACTACCGTTGACAAGCCCTGCACTATCACTGCTGCTGTCCCGGTTGTCTCTACTGGCACTGACGCCGTTGTCACCTCGGTTGTCTCCTCGACCGTCTACGTCTGCCCCACTCCTGGTCCCTACACCATCAACCCCCTGACTACTACTGTCACCAAGGACAGCCAGACCGTTGTCTACCCCACCGTGACTTCTTACCTCCCCGGCACCTACTCCAAGGATGTCGTCGTCGTCACCGCCACTGTTGACGAGTACGTCACCGTCTGCCCCTGGGTTGGTGGTCCCATTGCCACCTCTTACTCCACTGAGGCCCCCGTCGCCACCTCCGTGGCCGTCCCCGTAGTTTCGTCGGTTGTTCCTGCTCCCGTTTCCTCGGCTGCTCCCGTCGTCTCTTCGGTTTCCTCCGCCGTTGCCTCGCCCACCAAGTCTGGCTCTTACCCCACTTCTGGTCCCCTCTTCCCAGGCCAGCAGGCTGACCACTGGGCCATTACCTACACTCCTTACACTGATGACACCGGCTCGTGCAAGTCCAAGTCTGCTGTCCACGAGGACATCCAGAACATCAAGAACATGGGCTTCACCACCGTCCGTGTTTACTCTACTGACTGCGACACCCTTGCCAACGTTGGTGGTGCCTGCGAGGAGCTCGGCATCCGCATGATCATTGGTATCTTCATCAAGGAGGCCGGCTGCGGTTACTCCGGTGGCGTCCAGGAGCAGGTTGAGGGTATCATCTCTTGGGGCAAGTTCGACATCGTCGACATGCTCGTTGTCGGTAACGAGGCTATCTTCGGTGGTCTCTGCTCTGCCTCCCAGCTGACTTCCCTGATCTCCACCGTCAAGTCCACTTGCACTGGTGCCGGTTACACTGGTCCTTTCTCCACCGCCGAGACCGTTGACATCTGGCAGGCGCACGGTGAGTCCCTTTGCTCCGTCGTTGACATTGCCGGTGCTCAGACTCACCCCTACTTCAACGCCGAGACCACTCCCTCGACTGCCGGTTCCTTCGTCAAGGGCCAGATTGACATTGTCAAGAACGTCTGCGGCAAGCCCGCCATCTCCCTGGAGTGCGGTTGGCCCACTGAGGGTTCTTGCAACGGTGCTGCTTGCCCCGGTGCTGAGAACCAGAAGCAGGCCATGGCTTCCGTCCGTGATGCTTGCGGTGAGGAGGTCGTCTTCTTCACCTACGGTGAGGCCCTCTGGAAGTCTCCCGGCTCTTGCGGCTGCGAGCCCTACTTCAACATCAAGTCCGTCTTCGGCTCCATGTAAATGACCTAAAACGGATATTTACTCGAGGGTCAGATAGGCCACCGTGTTGATAGTCGAAGGCTGTGTGGATCTGTTTATAAGTGGTTAGGGGCGATTGTTCGTTCAATCATTGTGTGTATTTTTTTTTGATAATGGATATATAAAGAAAAGGGAAATTATCAATCTCGTTCCAACGTCCGTCCGTCTTCTGTCCAAACCCCCCCCGAAAGAAGGGAGAGCCGATTCCGTGGGTGCTGAGTCCCTATTCAAGGTTTCTCTTGCGTGTTCTTTGCTTTTCTACAATCAAGACTTATAGATTTACCTTTAATATCAGCTTACGCTTTCGTCACTCGCGTATTATTTGTCCCCAATTCACCGAGATTCCCGTATATAATTCATTTTCCACCCTATCCGCCAATTATGCCTTGTCACTATCCATTCTTTCACCCATCCCTGCATCCGGGAAGGCCCGGCCTATATCGTCCGTCGCCTCATCTCGGCTCCTCGTCACGCCGCTAGTCGACTGACTGGCGTATATCTATCTATATACATAGATTGCACCCTACCATTTCCTTTGTCCTTCCTAATGGGCGTTTGTTTACTTTTACTATTAAGCGAGGAGCACAAGCCGGAACAGAGCAGTGCTGGCAGCAGGCTTGTTTTTCCCCGGTTCTGTTCAGAGCAGCCGGGTGACGAGTCATGTTTGCCGGGGGCTTCTTCCGGCTGTGTTGGCGGGAGTGTAGAGTGGATTGTGGTTTTGGCTGCTTTGGTTTTTATTTTGCATGATGATTGTGTATTGTTGTAGTAAATAGATGGGGTTTGTAGGTTTCTTTTGTTTTGTATGCAGGAATTTCCTTTGTTGGATTGGATTGAATATATTGCCATTTACTATGAAGATAAAAAAGAAGAATATGCTCTTGATGTCGTCGCCCGTGTGTATCTGTACCACTTGTATAATTCTGATTCCATGACATAATAATTTATATGTACTCTAATGGAAACACCTCCTCAACCGCCCTCCCTCTATTCTCCCACGGCGGCCTCAACCCCCGCCCCCTCGTCACCAAACCATCCTCCGTTATCTCCTCTCCCAACTTCCCCCAATCTCCGACTAGATTCCCCCACTCCTCCACAACCTCTCCTCTCCTCTTCCTCTTCATCCCCGCAGCAACTTCCCTCCCCGCCACCTCCCGCACCGCCCAGTCCGAATACCGATTCCTCTCCATCTGGATGATCCCACCTCTATGCCCATCGCTCACCAACACCGTAATCTCCCTCGCATCATCGGCAAATGCAACGCCGCCCACCTCGCCGAAAAAGTCCACGGTTTGCTTCTCGCGGAATAGCACGCCGTCGATAATATTCACATAGTCGGCTTCTTCCCCGACAACCAGGCATCTCGTTCCCCCACCTACTGGAGAAAACGCTAGATTTCGTGCCCCGGCAACTTCCATGCGGACTGTCTCGATGGCTCCGGATTCACCCTGGTGCCTAGTCCACATACGTGCATCCCAGATTTTCACCATCATATCCTGGAAGCCTGTTGCCACTGTGCGGCCGTCTCCGGCCCAGGCACAAGAGAATCCGTAATCGGTATGGCCGTGGAGCTTCTGCACAATCTCGCCGGATACCGCATCGACAATCAGCGCTGTTGTCTGGTCGCCAACCATGATGCGGAGGCGGGAATCGGGGGAGATTGCGGAGGCGTTGAGGGCAACGGGGAAGGGTTTCTCGTGGGTAAATTGGAGGGTCGTGGTATCCATAACCCGGAATAACATGTCGTTAGTGCAAAATGCCGCTAACGGAGCTCCACCGGTTGCCCCCTTGTACACCTGAACATGATTTGTGATCCCACTATTATTCCCCGTAATGGGATTACTTGTCCCTCTCGTATCCTCACTCTCGATCCCCCGCAAAACATAATGCCCACTAAACGTCCCCGCAATAAGCACGCCATGGTCCGCCGTTAATGTCGATATCGTACATTCAGTGATGGGACCGGCCGTCAGGGCTGTGGTATCGCTGCCAGAATACGGATTGAATTCTCGGATCCCAGAGTCATCTGGGTAGAAAATCCGATGGCGCGAGGGCGTTGCGAGCATGTTGCGGAGTTGGAAATGCGATAGATGGACATTAGTGCGCGGGTAGGTAATCCGATGGCGATAGAGAGGTTTCCGGCAGGGACGGAGGTGGCCGGCTGTGGCGTTGGTCTAGTTGCTATTTAGTGGGAGGCCGGAGACACAAGGTGACACGGCAAAGCATGCACGAGAGGAAGAAACTTACCTTTTCGCTGGTCCTGCCGCAGTTTGTATAATTAATATACATTTCGTTTCGTTGGCGCCGAGCCTCGGAGCGGGTGACGTCTAGATTGGCCCAGTTGATACCTTGGATATCCCATCTGCCGTCATCAATATCGGCTTTTCGGATCGGACCATCCTTTTTATCCTTTACCATTGCGATAATCTTCTCAATGGTTGGATATACCGGCCCTAGGACTTTACTAGTGTCATCTGTAGGTAAATCTCTCTCAGTTGGCCCTGCTGTCTGCGATACCGACTCCGCCCCCGTAATCGCCATCGAAGTCTCACCACCGGGCCCCACTGATGCCGTTCCCGGCCCCACCCCGTTATCATTAACCGGTACAGCTCTCGCCCCACCGGCAACCACACGCCCCCTCGCCGCCCAAATCCTCAGGAACGTCACAAAATCTGGATTCTCACTTCCCAGCAACGGCGGCGTTGCTCCATTAACCCCAAAAACCCCCACACTGTCCCCTCCAACCATTGATTCCCCCCCAACCTCTACTCCCTCTTCGACATCCGGCGGGATGATCCCCGACAACCACGCTCCCGTCGAGTCCCCCGAGACCCCTCCGTTATACAAAAAGCCACCGCTCTGGCTCTGGCCCTGGCTCTGGCCCTGGCTTTGTCCTGGTCCCTGGCCCTGCAGGAACCATGAAGGGGGAGGGAACGACGTTATTGCCGCCGCCGGGTACGCCGATGGAATCGCATATGATGATGGGGGGACGAGATAAGCTGGGTGTGGGATGAGGCCAGTGGGGACGCCGGGGCCGGAAACATGGGAAGGGTGGATGGGTGGGGGGATGGCAAAGGATGAGGGGGCGGCGGGTTGGGAAGGGTGTTGGCGGTTACGCGGGAGCCCGGTGAAGTGTGGGTAGCCTGGAGGGAAGGCGAGCTGGGCGTAGTGAACGGGCGGGGTTGAGGGGAATTCGAAGAAGGGGTCGTAGTCGGAATGGGAGGTGGAGGTGGAGGTGGGATTGGAATCAGAATTGCAATTGGAGTTGGAGTTGGAGTTAGAAGGTTCGGTAGTTGACATGGTCGAAGTGATGTTGGTGATGGAGGGATGTATTTAGGGTTTAATGCGCAGATGCGGGTTATTTGTCAATCGATATCGCGAGATAGACAAGGCCAATTTGGATAAGAAAGTTGCGTCAAGTCGTCATTCATTCATATATATATAACCGCTCAATCGCGATCGCGTCATAAAATAGTAAAAAGGTAATAAATTATCGCACCACGAACAAAAAGAAAAAGAATATATACATAAAGACCAAAAAGAAAGAAAAGAAAGGCAAATTCCCACTATCCCGCTTTTCTAAATATTAAATTAAACAAAGAAAATAAAATTAATAAAAACCCAAAAAAGAACAAGAACAACGACGACGACAACAACAACAACAGCAAAAGCTACAGCTATTAACTAACTAAAAAAAAAAAGAAAGAAAAAAAAGAACAAAAATAAATTAAAAAAAAAAGACAATAAAAAAAAATTAAACTTAAATCACCTGCCCAACTTTGAACTTTCAACTTACCTCCTTCTCGCCTATACCCAACTTTCCCCACGTAACCTTCCTTCACTTTCTCCTTCCCCATGATAATAGGCCCCTCCCCCAGCGCCAATTATGCAAATGTACCTTCCTAATCCATCCAGGTGCTTTTTTTTTTCCCGCCTGTGTATCCTTAACAGTCATTGCCTCCCCTCCCCTCCCCCAAAATTCAATATAATGCTCGATTAATAATTTTGCTGCCCATATGCGTTAGAGTCTCCATAGTCTATGATGTAAATCCAATATATCGAACAACAAAGACGCTGCTTCTCAAGTCTGTCTGTCTTGTCTTTCGTTCTATAATGTTTCTTTCCCTGTACTTCCCCAACCAAAAAAAAAAAAACAAAAATGAAATGAAAGACTAGATGAGTATATGAAGATGGGGTGACGGAGAACTTGACTTGTATTTTGCTTTACAATACCGGCGATTGGACACATCTCGTCACACTCAGCTTCTGCACCTTGCATTCATCCATTTTAGATCAACTCCCTGCCTAAGCATATGTTTTTTACGCCACAATTTGGATGAAGTGACAAATCATCTCGTTAAACGAGCGTTTATATACATATATACATATATATACCTGGGCACATCATCAATGCAGCATCTTGAGTTCTTGGCCGGAACCCAAGGCATCTCGTCATTTCGGAAAACGTGTCATGTTGTGTGTATATGTAAAGACTGGGTTTCTTGATTTATATAAAACACTAAAAATACTAGACTTCTTACAGGGAAAGCCATCAAATAATATTACCACCATCTACCGTCATACACCAGCTTCAGGAGCCTCCCCAGTATCTCGTGGTTCCCGTGATAACACCTCTACTCAATGCTCATTATAATAATCCCCAGTATACTCTTGATTATGCTGCCATGCCGTCGGCGACGGCTGGCCGCCTAGCCCTCCCGCAACATTCTCTCTACTACCAGCCCAATACGCCATCCTCATTCTTCTCTCCTTCTCAAACTCCGCCCATCTCTTCATCGTAATCTGCGAAGAGTCAAACTCACCCTCATGTTCATGAGAGTCCTTGACACCATCGGAGGTTTGTCTCGTTTCACCCCATGAGAAGTCATCAAACTTCCAGAAGGCGTAGGTGGGAAGCACAAAGTTCCATATGGGCAATGAGACAAGGTAGATAAACATCCATGCGACATAGGACCAAGAATGCGCGGTGATGATGATGAGTACACCAGGAAGACCGAGGACGAGACCAAGAAGAACAAGGGGAATAATTTGAACAGGCTGGTGGACGATCGAGATGATAACTAAAAAAAAAAAAAAAAGTAAAGTGTTAGTTGCCGTCATCATGCATTGTACTTGTCTCCTATCCACCTTGATTTGTACTTACCGACATAGAATGTGAAGGCAATGGCAGCCGGCAACACCAGCGTACCCATAAGCTCAATAAACACAACAAACTGCATACTGAAGCAGAAAGTTCCACACAAATCTCTAACCAAAATAAGCTCCATAAGATTATGCACCGTCGAGTTGATCCACCGTCTCCGCTGGGATAAGAGAACCATAAACTCATCCGGAACCGTCGTCTTGCACACAGCCTGCGGCACAAACACCTGCTTGCGCTTCGGGAACGTCCGCAGCATCAGCGTAGTCAAGTAACGATCCTCACCCAGCAGAAGCAGGTTCTTGCGGTGCAGAGTATCGATAACATTGTCCGAGTAATGCTCCACAATATCAGGGTTGGCCAGAATCGGCACCCAGTAGTTCTGAGAACCCTTGGGTGCCTTGATACGGTACATGCAGAAACAACCGGGCAAGCAGGTAACACCACCAAACACAGACTCAAAGGACTTGGCGAGGTGGTGCGAAATAAAGTACTCAAACACCTGGATAGCCGAAACCCATGACTGACGCTTGTTGGCAATCTTGGTTTCACCGCAGAGACCCATGATATCCGGATCCTTGACCATGGCCGAAACCATGTGCGTCAGCGAATCAGGGAACACCTTTGTGTCGGCGTCAACCATCAGAACAATCTCGTAGTAATCAGGAGAAATACCAGTCACACGCCAAAGCCCGTTGAACATTTCATACTCAAGCTCCGTCATACGCTCGTCAAACATGACCTTTTGTAAGAATGACATAAGGATAATCTGCGAGTCACGCTTGCCACGGTTACCTGGCTTTGACTTGCCTTGCTCTGCAGGAGTACCACATTTGACAATCGTGACCATCGGAACGCGTTGTTGCTTCGCTACTGGAATCGGCGAGTCCGCACCATAGTCGTAGAAACCACAGTAAACCTTGGCCATGTTGTGACGCTTCGAGCCACTGGCGACAGCCACATATGAGTAACCCTGAACCTCGGCCGGATCAACCACAAAGTCCTTCATCATACCCAGCACAATTTCGGGAGTCGAGTATTTCTCGCCCTTACCCTTAATTTCACCATCACAGATAGCAAGAATGACCTTGTGACTGTTGGGGTAATCTGTTGTTGCGACCGAATCCAGCGTAGTCCGCAGACCATCATATCCTTCAGAGTACGCAGTAACCAAGCACATCGTATGCGCCAACGGGAATCCAAACGGCATGTAGTCCGCAGGTGGCTGGGGAACAACGGCATCGTGAATAAAACCAGCCGGACCAGGTCCCGCAGTCGCGCCTGAACCATTACCGTAGGCATCGGACTGAAGGAAACTTGTGCGACTATCGTTGCCCGAACCTGCGCCGTACAGCGACCCGGGGGGCAGCAAAGCACTACCACCACCTTGGGAAGCCATTGTCGTCATGCGCTTTTGTGCTCCGGGAGTGCGCTCATTACCGTATACAGCCGAGAAACGCGACGTAGTTGGTAAGAAAGACGACCGTTTGTTCATACGGTCCGAACCACCAACACTGCTGTTAACATCACCAGGAATCCTCGGCGCCGCACTGTAGATGTCCTTAGACCAATCCTCAATCTGCTTCTGACGCTTCCGAGGATCAGAGGTCTGGGACGTCTTGTCGGCAGCATAGTGAGGCGAAATGAACCACTGGAAGATGAGAGCCAGGCAGAAGCGAGTCACAACTACAGCCAAAATCAACACCAACATTATGTACAGAACAACCTTGGCGGCGATACACCCGACTGTCTCTGTATCGATGCTGCCAACTTTGATGATCTCCTCCATGCACTGAGCCAACTTTTTGTCACTGCCCGTCTGGAACATGCGAGTGACATCACGGCCGCGGACAGCCTGGTTCAGCGAAGTACTGGTGTTCCGCAGCTCCTTAAAAGTATCAGGATATATCACCTTTGTGTCATCAAACCAGTCAAGAAGGTTAAGATCCAGAACCTGCCCCGAGTACACAATCAAGTTGCGTGAGCTGTTACGCAAATCATCCCAGGTGAAGTAAACATCCGCGTTGGGCTTGAGTTGCTTGTAGAATGTGTGGCGCGCATTCGCTGTCGTGTGGCACCCCCATCCTACATAGTAAGGGTAACTGGCATTGGGCTGCGAAGAACCGTCCTGGTTGAAGGTTTGGCACGGGAAATACCAACCCAGGTTCTTATCCGAGTCAGTCGGAATATCAGAGTCCGCGGTCCGGGTGATGACACCCTTGCACCGGCCGTTGACATTCTGGAACAGGAAACTACCGTCCTTGCCACCTTGCTTCTCCGGCAGGTCGTACAGCACATTTGCACCCTTACCATTGGCCGTCCCAGGAATACCTTCGGCGATAGGATGCGCTGAATTGACCAGATTGTACGCAACTCCGTGGAATATCATGTAACCACTATCAACCTCATTGATACGGAGGCGCTCAGGCGGTTGACCACAAACAACCTGGTTGAAGCCGAAAGTGAGGAAACCAACAACAGTCATGATGCAGAGAATAAGCGTAATCAGACCCATCTTTTCTCTCCACGCCCGCTTCTGCGCCTTTTGTGGCATCCCAAAGCACCCAAGCATAAAGTTTGGTGCCCAGAACGTCACGATATAGCAAAACGCCATCCACAGGCTCAGCGGCTGAGTGTCCTCCGGTGACACTTTCTTCACTCTCTTGCGCACGGTATTAGGCGTGCGCTTACTCCTCCTCTTCTCTTGTCGATCATTGGCAATCTTCTTCTCATCTCTAATCCGCTCATGACGCGGTGATGTATCTGACATACCGTCATGCGTATGGGAACCTGAGACGTCGGTGAAGGCTTCATCTTCAATAATGGGGTCGTTGCCAGTAGTTGAAGGCAAAACATCAACAGTACTAGCGTTTGCCGCATGTTTGCGGTAGTGGTAGTTTGGATGATCGCGCGTAATGCGATTGCGCTCGGGTTTCACAAGACTCCGCTTGCGACCAAGGCCCGAAGCGACGTCGGAGTCGGTCATGGCGTTTGAGGAAAGGTCAGTAGCGGCAGCTAAAGGCACACGTTCAAGGTTAATATTTGGCGACTGGATCGTATCGGAAATGGAAGAATTTGAATGCGCACGGTAGTGGCCATGACCCGAAGTGCCACGAGTGCGGCGGGTGTAATCGGGCGACTCTTCCTGAGCAGAACCTCTGGTATAGTTGCCGTCATACGACCGGCCGCCTCCTGGCCGTTCGGGAAGAGACATGGTTGCTCTTTTGGTTCTATAGCACACGCGACAGACTGAGTTAGCGTCCGGTTTGGATCAATGATTGGTTTTGCCAAGTGATGGCCACAACGAGGTGTGTAACGACAGAAAAATATACAACGAATATAAAAGCAAACAACACAAGGACACACTACACAGCAGGTAATGTCCAAGCACAACATCGTCCAACTTGGAACGTGCCAAAGACTTGTCAATGTGGCAATGAGCCCGTCCAAGTGCCAACGACAACAGAAACTTCTGGATTACGATAGAGTTGTATGCCTTGCTTTCCAAGCCAATGCATACGCTTGATCTCAATAGTTCAGCATCACCTCTAGCGCCTATAATTTCCGAAGGGCAACTATGGGCTACCTTAAAGGGCTTCCTATTTTCTCACGGAAATTAAGGGACCACATAGCGAGTGTATGGACTAGAGGCACTGACAAGCTAGGTGAAAGGGAAGAATGAGGAGCTATCTGAGGCTAGATTGGCCGTGGGTAGCTGTGGTAAGCGGTGCAAATCAGAATGACACGGAAGCTGCGGACTAAACCGCTAGAGTGGCCCCGAGTCAAGGAATTGCGCATAGCATCAGGCGATCACAAACGTGATATATGAGTTATGAGGGATCGGTTCGCCTCTAGAATGTGGTCCATGAATAAAGGGAGAGCGGGTAATACGCAAGGCAAGGCCGCAATTCCGGTACACCCTCCTACTCTTCTTCCTCTTCCTCCTCATGGCTACAGTCCCCTTCTGGCTACGGTGCAACTTGCGCTGGTGTAGGTTGCAGTATAATGGGATGGCAAACATTCCTTTGAATCTTGAAATGTGCCATTCTCAGGGTGTTCAATACCACACATGATACCTTGTCATGGAAATCAAGTGTTATATGTGGAATAGCATCACGCCTTCGATTGGCTGCTTCGTAAGATAGGCTCAGACATTCCATCTCTCCAAACTTTATGACAAGAACCACTAATTAATGGCAGAGTGTAGACTATACATGCCGCCACTTAACAAGCCATGGCAAACACCACTCAGACGACTCAAAAGACAATCCAACCTCGCCAACACGGTGTTTGTGTGCAGGCCTCAGCCATGGCAATTGAACCAGATGGAGAGCAGTATGGGTGTTTGGGAGACGCAGCCAGGGCGCATGTCAATAATGTACGGAATGGTCGCTTGGTGTGTGGATGTGGATGTGGGCGTATTGGGGCTTGCTGGTATATGGATCTCAACAAAAGAGCAATAAAGTGCTAACTAACCCTTTGTCTGGAATCAAACGGCCTGTCTCAACACCCTCAGCCTAGGACAAAGACGACTGTGGGCCACAAGTCGAGTGTCTATGCCTCAAGAGCGGATGTATGAACAAGCGTTGGTCGCGTTGAAAGGGCGGAACTTGACGTATGTATCGGATTTTGACGCAGGCACGACGAAAGAAGGATCGAGGGTAGAAAACGAGCGATACAGGCAAACAATGAACGGGTGGCGGTTGAAGATAAACAAGCAAATAATTAAAACGATATAATAAAACCGCACGACTTAACGAGAGACAACGAAAGAGTGGAGGCTTCCTCGGGGCAAACCTTGGGGACTCCGGATGGCTTCAGACAACTTTGCAGCAGTCCGCGGAAGGAAAATAAAGAAGATCCCAAGACAACACTACAAGCCAAAGAAAAAGAAATTGACAAAGACCGAGCGTGAGCGGGCTTTGCAGGGAAAACAGTAGCACTCGCCGTTGTTCTCGCCAGTCCAAATTCAAGAAAGCGCAGAATCCCAAATCCCAAAAGCCAGGGCCAAGCAAAGCTCCAGGCCAGGACTTGGCAAGTCAAAAGAAGCGATGGAGTCAATGTTCTGCCTCCGATCGACGTGGGACTTTCTGGGGTCCGTCCGGCAGAGCGATGACGAGCTGAGCTGTGAGGACCGAGCTGTGGTAGGGCAAGTAAAATAAATGTAAATGAACAATAACGAGCGCATGCTAGTACTTCATCAAGCCATATCACGACGGGCGATCGCAACAAGTAACAGAACGGATGTTGACCGACTAATGGCTGAAGCTTCTGTGCGGCACAGTATGGGAGCCTGTGAAGACCATGAAAAATCGAAGCGAGCTTCCCCATATAGCCAATTAAGCAATGGTTGTTCTTCTCTCCGTTCTTCTCTCGCTCACGGGACTGATGGAAGGATGATGGCGATTTCTCGTGTTGGTGTAAATATTCGCCGCTGGGTCGTCACACTCGCACAAACGAGCTGCACACAATAAATCGCGAAACTAAAGTGATTCTCATCTTGATACTAGACACAATGTCTTCTTTGTCTTTTTTTTTTTTCTTTCGTAGAATACATGCGATACCGTCATCTGGTTGGCAGCCTCATCGCACCTGCCCGTCTGGGTAAAATGGCACTGTGATCTTCACAGTGATCTTTACTGCCCCAGACGAAGGAACCACCTCCAAATTCAAATCCTGGGCTGGGTTCATGGAGCAAACACTCAAGAGATGGGTTCTCAGAGTCAAGGTGTCCCAAGCACACAACAGGAGTTGGTCATCCACCAGGAGTGGATGCATGCCTTTCTCTGAGCGCATGTATGGAGACATAAACTGTACTTTAGAAAGAGAAGGATGGGGTAGAGGAGCAGAAGAGATTGCCAGGGAATAGGGCTGGTGATCTCGGGAAGAAGAAAGCAATTAATCACAGCTATGATGTGAGACTTACTGTATGGCCACGAGCGGAACCTATGACGGGTGATGACAGTTGACGTATTATGATCAAGCAAGCCGTCTGACTGCTGAAGATACGGATACACAGAGACCCCAGATGTCCGGAGTGGGCAAGGAACTGGGTCCACTTGTATAACGATGTCTCTCCGGGTTGATACAGCCGAGACGGGGACCGGCAGTAGCAGCCAAGAGTTGAGCAAGATCCCCTGGGAAGACAAGATACCAGTAGGATATCGCTTCGCTATAGTAGTTGTTTTCTCGCTGGGTGAATAATATGCCAAGCGAAGACACAGGTGCCGATCGAGCCACAAATAGCGTCAACCAATGTAGAATAATCTCAAAAAAGAAAGAATATTAGAGCCGTCAGCTTGATATATTGACGATCGCGAAAAGAAGTAAGAGGGAGAATTCCCAGTCGTAGATCTGCTCTGACATGCATCAAGTAAATAGACACCAATGCAGAAAATAACCCACACATCCATAGTAAACAGCAAGCCTTGATCCAGCCAACAGCAAGCCATCCAGATCTTGTGTGAAATTGCGGCCACTTCTACTGCATATCATCGCCCCCAGCTGTGCCTCTATTCCACAGTCACTGTAATAATCCCCACTCTCTATTTTAGGCTCCCCTGTTTTATACTATGCAGACATTCCCATCACTCATAGTGATGGATCGATATCTTGAAAGTGGTGGAGAAAAATAAGCTTGTCTCTAGTATTGTCTGGTTGCTTCAGCTTCATAGCGCTCTCTTTGTATAGTCATTATTGTCTGCTATTATCATCTGCTATTATCGCTGTGGCTAACATATGAGTCCAGTTCCTGCCCCTTTTTCTTCTTTTCTGTTTTTTTATTGCATGACGTTGCACGACCCTCTTGGACGCTAGAAAAGAAGGAGTTAGTGAAGGAAGTGACAATTAAGGGTTTTCTTCATATCTAGCAAGGTTTGTTTTTGAATCAGGATCTGATATTATAATTTAAAAAAAAAAAAAGACGGTTTTTTTTTTTTTTTGTAGGAGGAGGTCTTGTATTAAGGCTTGGTATGCATTCAGTAAGACAGAGGTGGGATTCCGGTCGTCATTATAACCAGATATAGCAGGTGATCAGGAATAGGTGTGTGTGGTGGGCTTTTCTCAACGGCAGGAACGAAAAGCTCGTATTTTGGTAATGGTGTGATGAACAAGGGGTTGTCGGGACAACAGGAATCGTACTCGGGGTTTATTAACCCTATAAGTATATAATTATGATGAGATTTCCAGGTGGGAGCTAAAGTTCATATATGACTTGATATAAAATATGATACTTGGACATTTAACAGTCAACAGTTAACAACCACCAACCAAAATATAGTAGGCACGCGCCTCTTCTCACATTATGTCTATGATATACAAATTGGGCTGAAACAATCTAGACGATTAAAATTGTACAATCCACATGATAACAATGGGATTTCTACACATTGATTATGACTACCCGACGGGAGCGGACCGGATGCGAGGCATACGAGTCCCGAAGGTTAAGTTAACTTCAGCTTCACTAATAGTGGATCTTAGCATAAATAACTATGTGAGTATCACAGAATAGTTGATCTGATGGATTGGGCCTCATAAACGGTTATATAACTAGTATCCTCTTATATATCTCTTGTACTGCATGGTATAGTCACCACATGCCTAACAGCTTAATAGCCCAACAGCACACTGGCCCTCCACACCTCTATAATCGACCGTACAATCTCCATAATAGGAAATCAAAATCTTCTTCTATAACTCACTCGAGCAACCAATCTTTACACACCCTTCTCGGGCAATTATCCTACACCGCAGCAGCCGAGACACACACCTGGTCATTTGGTAGTACAGTTTACGTAAACCAAAAAAGCCCCCGTTGCCAGTAACTCGCGTCTTCAATACAGGTCCATAATCTATGACGTAGGTTGGCCGGTAGTAGAAATTGAGGGATCATGGCATGGTGGGGATTCTATGCGGGAGTGGGATCATGACATGCATATGTGATAAGGGGATGAAGTACGCTTATTAAGGAAATTTCAAGTTGACCAATTACTCCCAGGCAGACCGTCATAAGTTAGACTACTATCTCGGTAGTGGTAATATCTTTGGGAATAGGCGCTGTACTGGATGACCTCATGGCGACCTACGATTTAAGCATCGTCATACTATACATCACCATTGCTGTTCACCAGCGGTTGTACAAAATAGAGCCAAAGTATAATTGCCAATATATCTCTGCCCCCTTATGAAGGTATAGTTATTGATACAACCCTTGCCCCCTTAGAAGGTGGGACAGAGTTGGAGAGAGCAAGCCACTCGGAGAGAAAAGAAGAATCTCAACAAATATCATCTGGAAGTTATGGTGGTAGTGATCATGGATACTGGGGTAAATCAGGAGCTGGCAATGGAGACAGAGTGGGGCTCTTGAAACTTGGTCATATACGCCCATTAAACAAGTTATGTTGCCCGTGAATAATGTCTCTACTAAGAAGCCAGTCAATGTTTGATTTCCTCACCACGTGTTTACGCCTATCGCCCGTTCACCATCGCACTAAACAAGATATATAAATCTCGATACGAATCTGACTTACAGCATATTCCAGTCTTACTACTTAGCGACCCTCGCCAATAGGAACGCTAAAATCTTGACGGCTCCTTCAAGTCTCCATCTTTCAACTACAGCACCAATTTTTCGTTTCGCCCGGTTACTGCTGATATATTGGAGCTTATTGCCTGTAGCCAGGGACGAGGGCGCCCGGGAAGCACAAAGGGCCTACAGTGGGAAGTATGGGCCAATCAACATTTATTAGAGGGATTGTGTAATGGATGGGGGTGACAGAATAACAGAGGGTAGTGTACGAGGTCATCAAGGTGAGGCAAAGCCTGGATGGGGGTAGTGAATCGGCCAGCGACGTCAGGAAATTCGTGTGTATGGTAGCGGGATTGAGCCGGCTTTGAGCTTAAAATAGAAACACAGGATAAGAAAATGCGTGTGATTGTGCTTAGAAGTGACGGGCTTTTGGCCTGGCTTTGAATCTAAGAATGTTGTACCAAACTGAAAGTAGACAACATGGCAGACAACACGGCAGAGGGATATACTTCCGACAGGTGGCTAACTTTTGTTCCAAGTTACCCTTTTTTTCTTCCCTATTTTTTCTTCTTTTTTTCTTCTTTTTGCTAGGCGTAGTCAAGCCCTCGCTGTATGTAGATGAATTATTTCATATAGTGGAGGTTGGTTGATTAGATAATAGCGGGGTTCTTCAATCAAATACGAGCAAAAGTCGGATTTTGCTGCCTTCACGTACAGGTTACAGTCCGTGATTGACATCTACACTACTACTTCTGTAGTTTAAACATATCTGGTCCTTGTAACTCGTTCGTTTTAGGGATCTCGACGTCCATTAATGCACTATCCTTTACGGTGTAAGCGTATAAGTGGTACTTTTCCTGCAGGGCGTGACCTCGTTTAAGAAATCTCCTAAAACGGCCACTATACACGAGTGCCTCATCAGTAGATTAATATCCACATACCAATAACCATCCCTAGTGCCACCAGACCTCACAGTTCACATTAAGTATTCCATAAACAACATACCATAGCTTGCCCTGATATGGGCAACACGGCCACGTCCGGCGCCTCCTGTACCTACCTATATGATCGTCTCGATTCTTGGCTGGCGTGCTGTGGTTGTCCCTGTCTGCATATCCTATCCTTGATCGACACAGGCCCGTTAGTGGGTGGATCCGGGGAAATCACTGATGTCATTGCGGGAGGTTTGTGTTAGTTAGTGATGATGCCAGGACACAAAATTATCAGCTGATGGCTTCGGGAGTAGATGGCATGTATTTGTGTTTCCCGTTTTACGATTGCTTAATTCTTGTTATTGCCAGTAGATTCCTCAAGGGATATGAGAGATGGAAGTAGTTTAAACTATATGATTCAGTTGCTGGGACGTAGGCACGCAGAGAAACAACAAGAATATTTGAGTAATTACTCGATAATGAGTCTTCCTATGTCCACTTCCTGTGCCATTCTTGATTCTCACTTTAAACTATCGTGATAATCACATGCCAGAATCACCGTCATTTCCAAGATATCAATTGCTTTAGACGTCCTCTTTGTGTTACTCACCAACGACATACCATTTTATATTCTAACCAATACGCAACACCTCCTTCACAAAAACCTTGACGACATCACCGACTCCATTATCGTGTCAAATAGAGAAGGAACAACCCGACTTAACCTGATAGGAAGTTAACCGGTATTTCCAGATCGGTATTGGGGCTTCAAATCTTATAACCCGTCTTTCCATACTTGGCTAGTACCAAGTAGAGAGGTGCAAGGCTGTATGACGATTTGACCAAAACACTGCATAACTTACACCTGGCGGCGTTTTTAACTTTTGCTGAGAGGCGTTCACATCCGCCATCACGGCATCTCGACTTACATATAACGTTACCCTTCTCATATTTTTGATTGGCGTGTTGTGTATTTAGTCTGGCTGTACCTTCCAGATTGCCAAGGCCAAGGTATCCAATATGACGGTTCGCCCGGCCTTGTCACCTGTCGCTGACATTGATATCAGCATCGTCAACGGAAACGACGGAAGTAGCGGGGGCACCGACGTGCCGGACAATACACTGCAGCCTTCATCCTCCATGTTTTCTCGGCTGTCAGAACTTGCTACAGAAACGCCAGTATCCAAGCTTCATGACTTTTCAGTCGCAATGTCCTCAGCATTACCACCATCTTCTTCCACCTCCACCTCCACCGCTGCGTTACAACAGAATCCTCAGACACCCTGGTCTCAGATGCATATGGTGGTGCACGACCTCCAGATTAAGCCCGATCACAGAGACCAAGACCCTAGGTCCCAAAGTATACCAGCTTGCCAATATCCAGGATCTGGAGCAACCAATACCATAGCGACACCGACGCCCATTTATCAGGACGAAGTTGATGCCGTTGGCAATGCTAATCCAGAATTTTCTCTCTTTTCTCGGCAAGCCACCCAGTTCACCCCCAGAACTCGACGACGCCAATCTAGAGGAAACACCAATAGCTTCATTGGGCCTGACCATGTCTTTTCAGAGGAGACCCTTACTCATCTGACCAGCTTACAGGGGCCAAGTCCTGGTATGCGACCTCTACAGGCCCAGTCTAGTGTCCAGCCCACTGTATCCAGGACTCACCACAGCCAATCTTCCTTACTGTCACTGTCGTCGTCTTCATCATCATTGAGAGGTGGGCAATACGACATCCACCACCAGCATCCACCGCTTCCTTCACTCACCGGATCTTCGCTGGCCGCCGTGGCCGCCGCTGTTCGCACGCAATACTCGCTGCCGTCGTCGATATCAGCACCTCTGCTCTGCAATCCGCGGTCGATACAGGTGCCTCCAGAATGGGTTGGTGGAGACCAGGCAGTATTGGATGGCCAGCATAGGGCAGGGCCGATCCTGCGAGATGCCTCGAGGAGCCCCATTCGCGTAACTGTCAGTGAGACGAACCCGCCATTTATTGAACCATTGAATGCCCAGATTGAGATTGCTTCGCCTCTGGAGTGGTTTGCGCCATCGTCAGAAGTGTGGAGTCGCAGTGGAAGTAGCAGTTCTGTTGGTGGCCATGGCCGTACATTGTCTGTAGACGATACCGTTTTCGCACAGTCTACGTCTTCATCTAGTACCACTGTTACTCCTGCTAATTCGACCCTGCTACCAGCTTTTGACTCTGCTTGCGGTCCACCCTCTTATATTTCTTCTCCCTTGCAGTCATTGTCTACAGCAACTGGAATCTCTATTCATAGCCCTGATACCTGTCCTGGTTCTAGTTCTGGTTCTAGTGCGAATTCTAGTGCTAGAACATCTTTACCACAACTGCATCCTCCATTACAATTGTCGTCACACCTACCCTCTCCATCCTCTTACCTCACCCCGTATTCGCTCTTATCCTCTCCCACTACTTCTGCTGCTCAAGAGAGTGGCTCTAATTCTTCGTCTTTGTCTTCTTCATTACAACAGCCTCCCCTTTATACACCTTCGGTTGATTCAATCTGTGATTTGCCTTCACATGCAGAAATCGGTTCTTTGTTGTCAAACTCTTCCTCATTGAGTTCTAATTCTTCTTTCTGTCAATACCAAGCCTTGGCATCTAATACCACGACCCCCAAACCTGCTGCCACTAGTACTACTGCTGCTGCTGATGTACCAAAATCCTCACCTCTCTCACAGTTACCCTCGCATTCTATAATTACAGCCTCTTCGCTGCTGCCGCCGCCCTATATTCCTGTGTCTTCGCCTATTGCAGAATCTTTTTCGTTGCCGATCTCATCGACGAGTCCTGCGCTTTTTACCGCCCTTGACCACCAGCGCCAAAACACACATCCACTACCTGTTTCTGGCAACTTGGAACTTGCCGGCAACTGCACCACGCCGCGGCCGTTGCCATCCGGATCTTTGTCCAATACTGTGGAATCTGTTGTGTGGAGCCAAAATCCTCACAACATATCAAAAGATCCCTTTGGCCTCCAAAGTCGGCAAAATACTCATTATCACCGTTACCGCTCGGAATCACCACTCTATACCTTGTCCCGTGCCGCTGCAACCACTAGACAAATGACGACAGAGGTGCAGCAACCGCCGTCACCGGCGGCCGTCGGTCCTACTGCCTCTGGCGCCGCCTCTGGTCCCGTTCCTCTCCCTAGTCAAATTTCCAACATTAAGCCTTTCGAATCGTCTGCCACTAGCACTAGCCCTATTTCCGGCGGCCCCAATGACCCCGAGGGGGTTGAGGGGTCTGTTGATGGCTCGTCTTCCAGCTCTCAGGTTGAGCCTGAACCTGTTGCTGGGTTCTCATACTACCACAGCCCTTACCAAAACCGGGCTGTTTCCGGATCTCAAGATTTGCGCGGATCATCTACCCCGAATCTTCTTGCCGATGGATCAACTATTCGTCGCCATCTCACGCCTAGCATGCAGCAGCGTAATTCCATGGCGCGGCCTGCTTCCACCTACTCTCTAGCCTCCGAGTACCGTGGCCGGTCGCCTGGAATGGGTGGCACTGCTTCACCACATCTGCGCAACCCCTCAGCATCTTCGCGCCGGTCTCCTGATGTCAGACCGCAGAGTTACATTGATATGCTGAACACACCATACCCTCAACCGGCGCCGGCCCCCATTTCGTTTGATAATAGGCACCTGAAGCACTCTGTCGGCACCAATGCCTCACTGCTTGGTACCGAGAAGACTCTAGAGATGTACCGCAGCAATGTTAAGAAGACCAATGATCCTTCCATCCAGTATTCCTTTGCCGTCTTCTTGATTTCATCAGCACAAGAACAGGCATTGGCCATGGGCGAAGCTGGCTCGGAGGATCCAGCCTCAGCTAGCAAGGACGGTAAGACTTCAGCGCATGATCTTATCCGGGAGGCTAAGAGTATTTTGCAAAAACTCTCCAGCTCGGGCTATCCTTTTGCGCAATACTATTTGGCCGATGGCTATGCTTCGGGACTCTTTAGTAAGGGTAAAGAGGACTACAGCCAGGCCTTCCCGTTGTTTGCAATGGCAGCCAAGCATGGCCACGCTGAGAGTGCTTATCGTGCGGCGCTTTGCTATGAGCACGGATGGGGAACTCGAAAGGACCCAATTAAAGCATTGAATTTCTTGCGTGTTGCTGCTACTAAGAAGCATCCCGGTGCAATGACAAGACTGGGTGTGTCTTGTTTGTCAGGTGATCTTGGTGAGCGCAAGTATCGCGAGGGCGTCAAGTGGCTGAAACTTGCTTCAGAGTCGGCTGACGCTATCTACCCAGCGGCTCCTTACATTCTCGGCTGTTTGTATGAGACTGGTGATGGCGAGGATATCTTCCAGGATGCTAGCTATGCTGCTGAGTTGTTCACACAGGCGGCGGAGTTGGGTCACGTAGATGCTAGCTTCCGAATGGGCGATGCGTATGAACACGGGAAGCTAAATTGCCCCCGGAACCCGGCGCTCAGTGTTCACTTCTACACAGGAGCGGCAGAGAAGGGCAACCCGGCAGCCATGATGGGTCTGTGTGCATGGTACATTGTGGGAGCGGATCCGATTTTAGAGAAGGATGAGGAAGAGGCGTATGAGTGGGCAAAGCGGGCAGCTGACATGGGTAAGTCAATTCTCACCCTCAGTTTGGTTTTGCAGTTGGGGACCATTTGATTCAACAGACGAGAGGACGTGCAGCTAACAAATACTTTTCCTCTTATACCAGGTTACACCAAGGCTCAATATGCTGTTGGATACTTTACGGAAATGGGCATTGGCTGCCACCGAGACATTCTCGAGGCCAATGTGTGGTACGTTAAGGCGGCAGAGAAGGGCGACGAGCGTGCTAAGGTCCGCATTGCCGTGATCGACGCAGCTATCCGCGGAGGGAAGCCAATGGCCGTTGGGCCGCCACGATCAGGAACAAGCGCTAGTGGAGGCAAGGTGAAGAAGGGAGGTGCGCCCGGGAAGAAGGATGGAGATTGCGTGGTTATGTAAATACAAGTATATGGGGAGAGGAGGTATAATTATGATGGGCCGAGTTACGGAAACAAGTAAAAAAAGGAAAGGAGAAGATGTCTGTACTTGAGGACGGGTGTTGGATGGAGGTCTCTTTCTTGGGCTTGTTTGTTTGAGGTCTGAAGTATTGGCTACTGGCATGGCCATGGTATATTTCATGCGGCATTACATGTTTTGGACTCATGTCGATTTGCTATGGATGCACCTGTTTGATTCTTTTATGATTGCTTTTATGAGTGCTTTGTTTTGTTTGTTTTTGCTCGGGATATCCTTGGGAGTCATATGATACATATAAGCAATCGCATTTCAATATTACCAAGAGGTTGATCCTAAGATTAATGTTCGCACAACGCCACATGAAGCGCCACAATATGTATGACGCCACACTGATCGCGCCTGGCGCGTCGAGGTGGGATTGGATGCAAGTAGGAAAGTGGTGATGTCATGATTGGAGATGTGGAGAAGGTAGTGACGTTAATCGAATGTAGGCAACGTAATTTGTGCACTTGAAAAATTTGGATACGTCATCGTGATCGTAGTTCTTTAACATTGATTCTTTAAAAGGAGAATATTAGTTGGGTGAACCTTGGGCTGAGAAGAAGCCAGATTTACATGTGCAGGGACCTACATTGACGATTAGAACTTGCTTTGTCATTTACTTTGTTTGGTTAAGAATACTTTGGTGGCAGCCAATGCATTATCTACGATCAAAGAAACTCCGAAGAAGAAACAATAAACTAGAGAACGAGTTTATACACAGGATACCAAAGAACCGCCATCATGGCCGACCCTCTCGAAGAACTCGCCTCCTTCTCACTCACCCACGTCTATTACGTTCGTCCCCTCTCCAATCTATCAAACTCTGCATCAGCTGTACTCCCCATACTAACACCGTCCTATAGACCCCCAGCGACCCTCTATCCCACGTTTCTGCCCTCCTCGCTCTCATCCCACATGCTCTCATCGTCTCCTACACCACGCTAATCATCGCCACCCGTGAAGCCGAGCTCATCCTAATGCTCATTGGCCAACTGTCCTGCGAAGCATCCAATTATGTTTTGAAGAAGATAATCAAGCAGGAACGTCCCGATGGCCGTCTAGGTGACGGGTACGGGATGCCATCGAGTCATTCGCAGTTTATGGGGTTTTGGGCCGTCAGTGTTGTGTTGTTTTTATGGGGTAGACATCGCCAAGGTGCCAACGGGGCCGGCGATGAAGGATTGTTGGGGGCCCCAGGAGTTCTCAGGTCGGCGAATAGGACGATTCCGGTGGGTGAGCGGGTTTGTGGGACTATTGGAGCGGCTATCTTGGCAGCATCGGTTGTCGGGAGCCGGGTCTACCTCGGATATCATTCAGTGGAGCAGGTGGGGGTTGGTGTGACAGTCGGGATGTGTATGGCGGTTGGGTGGTATGTGGTGACGGGATGGGCGAGGAGAATTGGATTGGTGGGGTGGGGAGTGGGATTGGGGTTGGCGAGGTGGGTGCGGGTCAGGGATTTGTTGGGGGAGGAGGATATTGGGGGAAGAGGGTGGGAGGTTTGGGAGGAGAGAAGGAAGAACGTGGAGGAGAAGAAGGTGGAGTGATGGGCGTCGACGGAGACGGGATATGAATGTCGGGATTGAGTAGTGATAGACTGAGTAGTGATAGAGCGACTAAGGAATAGGTGGTGATTGCTAATCTTTAGAGTTGGGATATACATTTATTTATATACATATTGTTTATTTGCGTAAGGCTCTGATATCGTGACAAAGAAAAATACATGGTATATTTGAGGAGATCACAATAACTTTACTCATAAGAGTAAAAAAAACTACAACTATCTGCATACAACCTCAACCACTTAAAAGAAGAACAAAATACATGAAAGAATAAAGCAGCAAATAACCAGGTATTCACCACAGGAGAAACATAAGAAAGAAGACATCACCAATTACTCATCATCACCAACTTACTTCCATCCTTTGCTAGCCTCCATCGTACTAGGCGACGCCATAATTGCAATCTCAATATCCCTCTCGCCATTTCCTACACTCCTACTCCGTCTCCGTGCCGCATTGCTAGCCGCCGGATTATAAACAGCTGCATTCAGCGTAGCCAAGTTCAGCGGTGGCACGCTTGGTGTCGCCGGCGACCCCAATTGGATGGGGATCGGCTGAAGCTCGTCAATGTTGAACGAGGGCATTCTGCTGAATCCGGAGAATCCTGAAACGCCGGATATCGTGCTAAAGTAGCGAGAAGAGTACTCGTCAACTCGGGAGGAGTCTGACGGGGACGTGGGGCTCACGGTGTCGGAAAATGATGGCACGGTAAGGGCTGCGAGGGGCGACGGTTTCTTGGAGAATCCCGCGGGGTTCGTCAAGTTAGCCGGGAAGAAAGAAGGGCCAACGGATGGCTGTCCATTTTCGTAAGAAATGGAATGGACTTTGTTTTGATCCTGGAAGTACCCAGAGTTCAACCTCACATCATCGGCATTGGAAAGCCTCAAGCCGATTTGCACGGTGGCTGAAGACCCCAGGGAGCCCAAAGAGGAATTACGCGTGTGCCGGGGTCTCCCGGTTGTGTTTCCATACGGAGGAGGAGGCAGAAGGGCAATAGAGTCGCCGCGGGGGGTTGGCTCAAGAGATATGGGGATCGACATCATCGTGGGGACTTGCCGGGTAGTGGAGAGACCGGCGGAGTCACCGGCTACTGAGCCGGAGAAATTTGTCGGGGAATACGTGGTTGATGGCAATGCTTCGTAAACCGATTCCTTTGTAGACCTAGCGGCCGCTCCGTAGGTAGTGGTGGGGAGCAACGAGGTGGACTCGCGAGGGCTGTTAGCAGGGTCGGATGAGGATGTCGGCGAGTAAGTCTTCACGGGCGTGGACTCAGGAGAGTAAATGCGGACGGGTTCGGGCTCTTGGGGGAGATCAGACATGACGTAGATGGTGTTTGATCTCAAGGGGTCGAAGCCCTTCCGCGAGGCCACTAGGCCATCATCCTGGTCCATAAGATAATCCGTCGATGAACTAGTCTTGAGCCCGGCAGTTGGCGGCGGCTTCGAAATATTGTTGTATTCGTAGGCGAAGGCGGAGCCGGCGGGGGCCGCAGAAATCATGGTGTTATCGGTGTCGTTAGTGTGGACGCGGATGTGCCGTTTGAACGATTCGTGTTTCTCGGGGGAGTACTTGATGTCGGTGGCGGGATTCGGTAGGGCGACCGCGGGGATCTTGGAGATGACGCGGGAGCGGAGGTACAGGTGGAGGGCACCAGTGAGAATACCCGAGATGTTGGCGACGATCGAGGAAACGAGAGAAAGCTGGAGGGCCGTGGTGTTGAAGAAGCGGTTGCCTTGGATGCCAATGGAAAAGTAGAACGGCAGGAGGAGGAACTGGGGAAATTGTTAGAAAAAGAGGTGACGGAGAGAAATTGTGAGTGATGTAGGTGATGTAGATGAGACTTACGTTGGAAAGCATGGCAATCAAAATGTAGTGAAGCATCGTTTTGGCGGCCGACTTCTCTTCGCTATCTACCGCGGCATTGGTTGAGCCATCAACGGACCTCAACTTCAAGAAGATCACGATGGCGCTGGCAATAAGAGTGATGGTGACGATCAAGGTGATAATGAAGCAGGCGAGGCCCCAGCGAAGGATAAACCAGAAAAGGGATGCGAAGCAGAAGTTGGGGGGTCGGACAAAGAGAGCGACCAGGTACTTGACGAAGAGCAGGAAGCCGGCAACACCGAGGCAGATAGAGACGTTCCATTTGCCACGGCGGAGGAAGGGAGTGGATTGCATTGAGAGCCAGGCGGTGTTGATGGCGAAGACGGCTTGGAGGTACGGGACGATGAAGACGGCTGGTAAACAGTTAGCTAGGGAGGTTCATATAGTTTTGACTGAGGCTCATATTAATGGATATGACTTACCAGGAAACATCATCTGCGACGTCACAGTACACCCAAGGACCGAGACGCCCCGGAGCCCCAAAGACTGGGCAATAACAAACACTGCACTCTGGATAACGATACCAACACTGAGGGCCAACGGGAACATCTCGGGCAAGCTAACAAACGTAAACCCATGTCTCCCAAAGTTAAAATGGGGATTCCGTCTCCGCGAGCGAACCCAAGCGTCCAGCAGGATCCCGACAACCGTAGTGAAGGCAGCGACCATGTTGAAGATGGCGAGGATCATGATGGACGAGCGCGAGGACTTGGCGGCGGAAAAGACAAATTTGTTAAAGAATGCGACATTGTGGGTGATGTTGTTGAAGGAGAAGGGACCAGATGAGTCAAGAGTAGCGTTCGTGATGGCGCGAGCCCAGATGTCGTGGCCGGGGATATCGTAGATGGACATTGTGAAGGGTGATATGGACGGATAAGCCGAGTGGGAATCCGGAAGAAGAGAAATAGAGAAGACGGAAAATGGGGAAAACAAGACCCGGCTTGCGGAGTCAGGGTGGTTTCCGGGTTGATGGGACTAGCCGGCAGTGGTGATTACAGTACTCTTTTATGTTTTGAAAGAGCGTATAGAATCAAGCGATACGCAATATAGATACTGACAATCGGCGGTGATGGTGACGCTGTGCTGGATGACAGGCGATTGTGAAGGGCGCAAAGAGGCGATCAACAGCCAGGCCAGGCAGTCGGACAGCCGGCAATGTCGAAGGGGGCGTTATAAACAAGAGAAGAGAATAAATAAATAATAATAATAAATACTTGGAGGGTATATAGAAACGAAGGATGGTCGGCGACGGGCCGTGGATAGATGCCAGATCTCTCACGTCAGGTCCGGACCGGAACCATCGGGTGGAGGAAGGGGAATGAAGGAAGAAAGGGTATGGAGATCCGGTGGGTGATGCCGGAGGAAGGCGAAGGAAGGGGAGGGGTGAGAAGGAGGAGAGAAAGAAAGAAAAAAAAGAAGAAAAAGGAAAGAAAAAAGAAAGAAAGAAGGGACGACGTCAACGATGCTTCGACTCGACACAGTCGGAGATCGTAAGGCGGGGGAACAGCGACGGCTGGATAGGGATGAGGAGAGGAGGAGGTGGAGGAGGAGGATAGAAAGGGAAAAGCGGCGTAGAAAGAGAGTAATCACATTGGGTATGGCCACAGGCACATACGCCGTCCTGAGGTTTTGTTTGAGAGTTTCAAAGAATGCAAGTGGTCAGTGAGTGGGCTAGCAGGCCAATGGGAAAGGGACATGGGCTACTGAGTTGGGTTATGGTGTATCGAAACATAGGATGATTGTCAAACAATAGGTGAGGTTACTGTCAGTCCTGAACTAGCAAGTGGACACGGACCTTGGGGGGAAGGGACAGCCGGCAGATAGGTTATTGGATATACGGGGTTTCTCATACATGCAGGCTTTGTAGAGACTGTATGAGAGAATCTGGATATGGTTGCCTGCGGACAATTATCACATGAGGAAACAACTTCAATCTTCGGTTGAGGAAACGCCATCATGATCCTAAATAGAGGCTTAATCAAGGGAAAGTCACTGACAAGACAAGGTGGTTTGGGAGTGATGAATGATATGGAAAGGCCCTAGTCGGATCTCTGACGAATTTACCAATGCGTTTGGGGGGATGAGGACAGGGAAAACGGCTATTGGGCGTCTTTTTTGTTATCTTCATTGTCATGGTACGCTACTTAGGCTTTAAACTAAGTGCACATTACGATCCAGGCCAAACTCAATCCATAATCTACCCAAAAAGCCGTTTGACGATCCAAAATCTTTATATCAAAGTCTGGTCCTGTCTCTTATGGGTGTAAGCGGGGTTGTCATTTAACAAACATTACGGTTGCGTAACCATTGACGCTAATTGGCACCATCTCTGAGCCAAAGTCCGTAGTTTGCAATTAAGTGCTTGCATTTGATTCCATCCCACCCATCAAATTCCCACAGGAACAACTACCTTTTGCCTTCCCGCCCAAAGCCAACGTCTTCGTCATATCGCATATCATTATCAATATACGAATACCAGCTTAAAAATATCATCATACAGGGGAATCAATCACCTCTCGAACTCACAATCGAAATGATCATCCTTGATCACCAACTTGATAAAGATCGCCAAGATTCTCCTCCTTCCTCCCCTCCAAATTGTTCGCCTCTCTCATTCGCATAGCTATTCGTTCTTGATATATATATACTTCTCTCAATCTGCCTCTTTCATCGCCTCCTCTCCCTTTATGCATCACCTGTTTCACAACCGCCCTGACGCTATGAGCCTCGCCTGCCACGGGGATCAAACAACCCCCGGTTGTCTGCGGACGCTGCTTTAAGAGATGGTGTGGGTCCGTGGGCACATGGGTACATGGGGTTTGTGGTCTTAGACTTTGAGGTTATTTGGATTTTATATGGGATAGGCAGGTTCTGGAATTGTTGGTGTTGATGGAAGTTTGGCTCGGATGCGGGTAGACCGAGGAAGTGGAAGCTTGTGTTTTAGGAGATTTTATTTGGTAGGTTTGGTGACCAAGATAAGCTCATTATGAAATCATGAAGATCCAGGTTCATGGCGATCATGACTACGAAGGACCAAAGTATATACATCTGCATGGCATGGTCTGGCTGTCATATATATTCCTGCAAAAGTTTTGGAGAATGCGCCAAGACCCTTAAAGGAATTGTCAGGCTTCTATCTGACATAGAACATATACACATATGATGTCCATATCATTTTAATTTCTGATCCTTTGTCTGATATTGCACTGACAAGATGAAAGTTAAAGCCGCATTATGATATCCTTGGTCAGTAAACACGATAGGGTTATAACCACCATTAGGGTTATAACATATAGGTAACCAGTATTGATGATTATGTAAGCACCGACGCTGTGTATGACGCCCGAGAGATTGAACATGTAGGAGAAACACCGAGGTTGAAAGCGATAGTTGTATAGTATGTCTGTAAGACTATCGGGCTATACTAAACCGCACATATCTTAGACTATATAGGCCATCGTATCCTTATCATCGATATCTACTGGGCTTTGGTAACAGTCTCCACCATTTAGGCGGACTGCAGTCGAATTGTGTACCGTAGTTTATGGAGTTTCATGGTAGTAGATACCCGCGGGCTACTCGGTGATGAAACCACAACGACGTGCACATAACTTGGCCACTCTTCGTGATAACAGCATGTTGAGAGCTAACCTAGACGAATACCATACGATACAAAGAATTAAAGCATATCTCAAGATATTAACAGGCCTTCAACTACATGATTTCGAATATCAACACTATTATTTCATTAATCAAATACGACCTACTTGACTCTGATTAGTGAGACTGGGCTTTATTAGCCGGTGGTTCTTGGTTCTCAGATTTTGATGAAGATGTATATCCCCAACCGCCCCTCCCACCCCCCTATAGAGATTATATTTGTAAGTCGAAACCATATCTTTGAATCTGCATGCATCAACAAAACTTATTGATGCGAAATCCCGACTAAGATAACCACGGGATTCCATGTCTTTGACGTAGTCTATGCTGAAAGACCTTTTATCACCAGATATGAGAAATGACTTAACTGGATTATAGCCTCCATGCCGATTCATGAACAGTTTGACCAAGCCCCAAACATTGTTTTCCAAAGGCTCGCACCTCATTTTCCAAAGATTTTGGTCTACCCTCAGGCCAAATTCGAGGCAACATGCTGCATAAAGACCCGAATAGCGATTCACCATATCTTTCAACCGTTTCCCAAGATCAGAGTCTAAGCTAACAATGCTATTGCTATCGTGCACAAGAATCGTGGCCGTAAAGACTGACTTTTGGATTGTTGGCCAATCCTTTTCTGGTACGTCTTCAAATTGCCTTTTTTGAGTTTCCAGCAAAATCTCCCGTAAAACGCAATTGAATAGATCGACAATGCCGTCTACAGTTTTGCAGGATGACAGGCCATGAATACCAATGAGATGTCCTTTCTCATTGATGTTTAAAGTGTTCCTGTATTTATATGGAATATTTAGGCGCGCCCACAAACCGGATGAGTCCATTTTAAGCTTATAGTAAATGATTGATGATGTGATAATGAGACCACGAGGCGTTACCATCATATCTTGGTCAAACAATCCATCATCATTCATTTCATCAAAGGCAGCGATCCCATAGATTCTATACACAATGTACAAAACCCAGGGGATTTCACCAAAGTATGCTTCTGACATATCCTTCTCATAACCAGAGTTTCCCCCAGTATATCCAACCAAGGGCATCTTGCTGAGAAACCGAGGGATGTGAATTTGCATTTTCTTAGCGTCATCACAGTGAAACATAAACTCCAGCTGATGTACCATGTGAGAATAACCGCCGGGGTTGAGAGTATTGATGTGTCGTTCCATGTATTCAAAACAGGACCGATGGGTTAAAGACACATGATCATGATCATCTATCTTGAGCATACCCAAAGAAAGAGCTCTGAGTTCAGAGAAACTGATTCGGTTATTGTCCGATGAAGGATTTATGCCTGCGAAGATGGAGACAAAACCCTGTAATCTTCCCAACGTGTACAAGCCGGCCCAGTTATCGGCATTTTTGAATAAGTAGTACGTCATGAGCATCGTAAAAGTACCAACGCCTCGGCGGTTGCTTCTTTTCTCGTGAAGTTCCCGATATTTAATGCGCTCAAAAGTCTTTTGATACATTTCGTCGAGATCTCTACTCAACACACCGAAAGCTTCACGCACAAGTTCCTCCGTCTCCTGGGCCAGCAGATAACCCAATTGGAGCGAAGCTACTATGAAGCTAGATGATGTTAGTAGGCTAGTTGATATGATTTAGTCTCGCCAAACATAACTGTATTACTTACACTCCATCACTTATGTCAAGAATCTTGTTTATGATATCATGGTACAACTGCGCTCCCTCCATAACTTCAAAGTCCATAGCGTTGGCTTCCGCCATCCGCCGGTGACAAAAAGACACAAGGTCCTCTTTCTTGGCCTCAACCTCGATCACACTGTATCCCTCTTGTAATTTGTCTTGTCTTGATAGGGGCCTAGACATAAGCAAAATTTGGACCATGTTCATATCCTTTTTGAGTAATGTAAACAGATCACCAATCGACTCGCGATGGTTCTGCTCCTCTGGCTCTCGAAGCTCGTCCAGTCCATCAATCATCAACAATGTGCGCTTCTGCTTGATCATCTCTTTGAAGATAGGCAAAATCGTACTAAGCGATGGACCAGCCTTATTTACAGTTGTTCGCTTGTCCCACATGCTTTTGATGTTTTGGGGGAGCTGGAGACCCTCCTGCTCACACATCTGCGCAACGAGTGAGCAAAGTAAAGTGCGGAGGGTGTGGCTTTCGTAGTAATGAATATAGAAGTAGATGATTCGATATGGTTCATCTCCCGACATTTCCGATCCCAGCTGTTGACAATGATTAATAATTGTCGACCTGTATTAACACCGGAATTAGATAGCTGATCCATCATATAAAGACGAGAGAACTCTTACATTAACACGGTTTTACCAACACCAGCTAGTAGTAAGTAAACAGTCAGTAATGATATTAGCATTAGAAGGGCACAAACAAATAGTACTGACCTGAACCTATACACCAAAGTTTCCTAATGTCCCCTTTGAGCCATGATCGAAAATCTGGATTCTCCAAAATCCAGCCGCCATCAATGTAGTATTCGTGATCATGATCATTCACTGTTACATGTTCTTCTTGCAGACGTGCAGCATATCGCTTATCACTGTGTATCTGGGATACATCAATGCCCGAAATCCAGGCCAAAATCTTACGTCTTCTCGTATCCTCTAACTGAAGATAAAGGTTTAAGATGGTTCGGTCAGCAGACTCCAAGTTTTCAAAAACCTCATCCAAGGCGGCATCACGGGGTGACCTCATATCTGGAGTAATGGATAGCTTTTGCAAGATTGCAGCAAGTGCGTTGGCGGATTTGTTTGGAGGCGGGATAAGCGAGACCAAGCATTCGATCAAGGATTTGATATCGTCCGCGAGCGTCCGTAGTCTTTCCCGGTCCTTTGCTACCCATGAGAAGCGCTTCCAGCCTGGAATCTTTTGGCATAACGTTTGGCTTTGCGCATTGGACTCGTAATATTCTTTAAAGGCCCGTATTGCCTCCGCTATACGGGAATAATCGGCCATCTGATTTAAAGGTGTCAAACTGCTAGTGGAAGCGCTAATTCCAGATATCAAAGAATCTCCAACATGGCCGGTAGACCTATTCTTGGTGCTTCCCCGTCCCCCCCACACCGATTCTAATAGCCGGCTACCTCTAGAGCGATTAGCAATTTTCTGAGTTTTTCATTGTCGGGATTGAGAAGCCGGTCCATGCTGGCTATCAAATCGGCAGGCGCACAATGGCGATTAGCAAGAGATGTGGCATTGGTGATGAGCATCTGAATTACTCCACAATGTAGAATGGCAAACATCTGGTTTTCAGAGCTCATAGAAGCATCAGTAAAATTGCCATCCCTCGTTGTAAAAGAACTCGCCCAGTCTTGAAGCATGCGCCGTGCAGCACTGATTTTCATAATTTCGGTAACTGAGTCCTGATGATAGTGTATCGCATCTTGCAGGAGCTTCATATTGTCGGCACACGTCTTAACGACGCCCAGACAGCCAATTGAAAACCCAATGGGTTCCATGGAGGGCAATCAAGCGGAGGGTATGATAGAATGCCAGTAAATAAAACGATAAGTAAATTGGCTATCTCATACAGGCGCCAAAGCAGAAGGGGAGTTTCAAACTCAAGATGCGACTGGTTTAAAGACCAAAAGCTTACGAGAGATTGGCCACTAAACTGAATGAGAATGACGCAATAAACGCAATGTTGAAAAGGTAACAGATGATTGATCAAATGGGAGTCACAATGTATTCCAGCAATGTCTGCTTTGGAGGTGTCTTGCAGGAGTTGGGCATCAACCTTTAGAAAAGTCATTTCTGACTGCATTAGTTGCACATTACCCCCGCTTCAATACCATATTTAGTGGAAAAGCTTGTATCAACTTGAGATTGCATAATCGAACCATAAAAGGAATGCTTGCTTTGTGATGATAGATAGGTAGTATAACTTTCTGTGACAATTTTACCGTTAGTAACTAGCTGCTTTACTTTACACTATAATATATATGAATGAGTTCTTGAGCCTTCCTTTAGCAATATTTACGATAGCTACATTGGCCACGAAAGTAATTACGGTGTACTCATTTATATCAATAATGTCTTTTTAAATAGCTGTATATATGGTTTTGCACCAAATTGAAGTTTCACCAAAGCTCGCCAATTTTGGGTGTCTACAGTGTAAACAGAGCTGCTGATCATTACTCCATAAACTAGAAATACTCTGTCGTGCAGGCTTCACCTCCAATCGTTCATGCAAGCCCTTGTCTAAATACATTTTGCCTTTGGATCGCATGCATAGCCTACTTTGGACATCAAGCATCTTTTTGCAGTATTTCTTTGACCTTGAACCTGCATTTAATTTTCTTGTGTTACTAAGTGACAATTAGAAATGTTTTCGGTGTCTATCTCTATACCCCTCGTAGTTCTTAGTGAAAGGCAATATGCTGTCTACTCTTAGTCCGGATAAGTAAATTATTACACTCAAATACCCAAAATATTGAATCAACTCATATCTTCGTACATTCCGCACTGGTTAGTCTGCACACCCAAGATAGGCCGGCCCATTACGTCATCAATCTTTCTTACCATCACCGCATCTCGAAACTGCCATTTACCGCGCCGTATCTTGCCTAAACCACTCCTAAATGTTAGGGTCCTTACTGGCCCATCAAGTACCAGATCTCAACTCTGTCTCAAAAGGGCCCTGCAGCCCAAACTAATCCCTTATTGTGTAGAAGACATACCAAGGCTAATTGGCTCACAACTCTATTCTAAAGACACACCCGCCTAGACCTTATTGCCCCTCTGGGAATTCTGCCGATTGAAATGTTGGCACAGAGATGGGAAGAAAGGGAACGCCTGAGAGTGAGGACTTTTATCAATCAGGAGGGTGGCGGTTTGTTAGGAACTAGAATAGTCGTCGGTATATAGATTCAATTTTCAAATGTCTATTATAACTTTGATATATGCTAGCTACAGCTTTAGATGTATGCAGTATTTAGTGTTTATGTCCAGACAAGTTTAACTCTTGCAGAAGTCTGTACAAATAACATGACTCCAGGATAAATCATATGACCAAGAAACAATGCACCTGATAGCATAAACTTCTTGGCCTAGTTATTGACACCTGTATTTAAACCCCCTCCACGCCCCTATGTGAATATATAGCGTGACGAGAGCTGCCCATGTCTACCACCTATATCATGAAGAGGCAGGGAGTAGACGGTTTTTACCTGACCCTACAATAGATACGTACACTATTTTATCCCTCTCTACTATGCCTATTTGGGCAATGAATAGCATATTGATGATCTAAAGAGGGATGCTTTAACTTACAGTCTAGGGTGTATGGGGGCCAACTAATAGATCTAGGCATAACTTTATACCCCTTCAGGAAACCCGGCTGCCCCTTGGGGAGTTAGGATGCCGTCAGAAGTCAACCCACACCCGAAAATACACGCCATCACACTGTCAAATGACGCAGTCCCTGAACCAATTGCCTAGTCCCCAGGTTTTTGAACTTGGGGACTCCAAGCTCGACAATAGACTTCAGTTTTCAAATGTTTGACTAATGTATAGTTTATTGAGAGATAGGTTTACAGAGGCACCTCACAGAAACTTCGAGGTCATAAAAATTAAACTTCTGACCAAATTACTAAAAGAAAGTAAAGAAATGTGCCTAAAATGCACTGACAATGTCAAAAATACTAACTATCGTGAGATTTGTCATACCCTTGTCCGTGCTGTATTCTCCGTGTAACATGTTACAGATAGGCGTTTTTAATACAAAAGTATCCAAATTTACAATGGGCATAATCTCGAAAATTAAAGTTTGTAAGATACAAAACCCGGGTAATTGTGGAGTTGCCGATCAGAACCCTGCGTGATAACTTGATGAGGAAATAAATGCTAGTGAGACATACAGATGTTATTCGATGACTGGAATGTGACATGTTGGCATTTGGTAAGAGTTGATAGTGGCTGAGAATATTAGGGATCTGCTGAAGGACTCGGGGTCATTTAAAACCAATACTATTGCTTAGATAAAGTAACAACCTATAATTAACCATAGAAGAGCTTTGTATCCCTCAGAGTTGATTTCCGGTCAGAAAATGACATGGGAATTATTGAAACAGTCTCTCTCTATATATAATTATATCAATACGGGACTCAAGGTCACCGGATCTCCGGGAATTCTATATTAGGATCTCAGCCATAGCACCATGTCACCCCTATTAATGATAGGGCTTTAGGTGTTACTATCTATGATAGCAAACCGGCAAATGTCTTATACAGTGTTGACTTTATGGAACTATAGGTTTGCTGCACATTGCCGTCTTTGCTGGAACTCCTGTATAAATCCCTGAAGGACCAGAAACTTGTAAGACGGCCGAAAAGACTATCTGTAAACCTTTAATTGCTCTTTATTAACTCAAGGATTTTGATTTAGCGATCCTGCCACCTGGTAGATTTGCCCTCACCGCTGGCTCAGCCACAACCCCCATCGCTGTTTTGGGGACGGCATCGTCTAAAAGAGCAGTTTTCAATGGGGTTGCAACTATTTTGAGTGGGACTTTGGTGCGGCTGTGGCGGGACTGACGGGCTGGAACGGGATGAGTTTAGCGAGGTTGTGGGAAGGCGATGGTGTCACTGGTTGCCGATGGAAAGTCAACACCAGTCCTAAAATCACCATCACTCCTCTCCTCTCCTAAAGGGGGTACCTGTCTAATACCAGCCTGCTAAAGGTCCTATGGCCATTTTCTGTCAACGAGCCGACCCAAGCAGGAAGAGGCGAAGCCATCACAAGGCTATGTGTTGCCTCCATCAGAGACTTCCCCAAAAAAGGAACAAAATCAACGGAGAAGCCGACGGGGTATGTAGAATATTGATGGTAAGGCTGCGACCGGAGACGGGGCGGATAAAGGCGGGCGTTAACGGTGATCATGTGACGGTGTAGTGGGGAGGCTGAGTTGGGTAGCAAAAGTCGGGAGGAAATGGCGCTATTGGAGCTCTTTTTCATTCCTGAGCAGAAACTAGATCCAAAAATGAGATCTTTGAAAAAGGCGCATCTTTCGGAAGGTGGATGGGTGAAATACTGAAGAGGTAAATGGGCGGAAGAAGACAGTAGCCACGATTTCATTGAGACAGCCACAGATAACCATAAAGAAGGCAGATATAGCGGAAGACAGTGATAATGGGTACCAGGAGCACACATTCTCCCCTAGATTGGCTAGATGGTATTTGAAGAATATCATGAACATGCATCACTGGCATGAATATTACTTATATCTGACTTTTGACTGAAAATAACAAATTAATTGAGTAAACTGGCTAAAACCTCTCAGCATCCCAGCTTCCACTCGCTTTGATATCTCCACGTCAGAAGTAACAAGAAGAATGTATTTCCAAGCTGATGCGAGTGAAAGTTAAATGACCATAAACCACGATACCGGGTTAATAATCTTCATTGCCACCGCCTTCCTCTTCTCCCTCTTCTCCCTCTTCAAAGTCGCAATCGCCTTTTTCCCCTCGGCAGACTTCTCATAGGCCAATGCCAACATCCGATAGTCCATAGCATCACCTCCATTCATGTAACATCTTGCCGTCTGAGCCCTAGCGCCACTCCAGTCTGCATAACAATCATACCACACATCAATGAAACACCCCGCCATGCGCCGAACATCATCTTCAATCTCGCGCATAGCGGTAGCCCAAAGGAGAATCCGAGTGCCATTCTCACCGTACTTCTGGCAGATAGATTCGGGGTGCCGGTGGCAGCAGCCATAGATGTTAACGCGGTCCCAGCCGGTGACCCAAGTCATGCCAAAGTATTCGTGGACGATTTGGACGAGCTCATACACAACTTTGCTCATGGCGGCGAAGCGCCGGTTGCGAATCTTGTCATGTTTAGGGCATGGTAAGAGTTGAGGCTATTGGTTATTAGCAAGATTGTGCTGGATATGACGGACGGGAAATACTTACCTCAAAGTCAGGGAAGCTCCAGCTCAGCTTGAGGCGGTAGGGATCGTATTGCACGATGAAAGGATCAGACTTGCTGATGGGAGAGAACATCTTGTGAAGACCAGTTTTCGGGTCAATCATCTTCTTCGGAACCTTTTTGACCTTGATAGTGTTATAGTTGGGAGGCCATTCCGGGAAGGGAGGCTCGGTACTATCACTATCTTGCTGCGTACCGCGGCTAGCAGAGTGCGTTATATTGCGAATAGAGTATAGCGGGGGCTTTGCGGGGGCCCCGGAGGGCTGGGGAGGAAGAGTGAGGGGCTCAAAGACGTATGAGTGGATTGTCGATGGGGGCATGTTGCTCTCAACCGAAGCGGTGCCATTGCCTTGATGCGGAGGAAGAAACGCGGGGTTGGGCCCGGAACACTCCGTGTTCTGGGGATACCCACGGCGACTAGGATCCATGGAAGCAAACATCTTACTACTTTTCTTTTTATATTGTGAACTAACGCAGAGTATGGCAAGTGAAAAGCTTTTGACGAAAAATGAGAGATGTAAAGTTTGAATGGAAGAAGACTGAAGTTGGCGGGGCACCGGGCTGCTTAAATAGATATGACTATCTAGAATTCGAGCGAAGACACGGAAGGATTAGCGATGTGTAGACCGAAATCATGTCATGGGAACTAATACTAGACTTTCGGGGTACACTAGTCTACTCCGGGTTGCCGCCTTGATACGAACTGATGGTGGTGCCATCCTTCAAAGCGGCCCGGTTGAAGTTTGGTTTCTGCTAATGTACTGTCCAATCATCGATGAAGGTACATCGGAGCAGGGAGGGAGTGTTAGTACCGTCACTTTATTAATGATACCGAGTACGTGATATCCCGTCATGGTAGGAAGTGATGGTGACGTGCTATTTTTCCACGGTAAAGCATCTATTTGTTGAAGGCCTCTAAACTAAAAGCTGGCTCGTCTGACTGAAATCTTTAGTCAGGAAAAGTTGAAAAAGGTTGGTTTTATACGGACAGGAGTTATTCTTCAGGGACAGTATGTGCCCCAAGCCTTCATATATTGTAAGTTTCATGGTGTTACCATGACCGTGTAAAACCACTGCTAGCTCTGAGATAATGTGTCCATAGATCCATAATACCTTGGAAACCTGTAAATGTAAACATAGTTGAGCTTGGTGGCAATCTACAAGAAACCATAATATTAACAGTTGGATACCCATCCAACATAGCGGGAGCTATCAAGACTGCTACGTCAAACTCAACGCCCACTTATCCTTATCTAGAGGAATGTTTGTGTATATTATACTGACAAATCACATGAGATTAGAAAGTTACGTTGGGGCTACGGGTCCAGAATTGTATAAATCCACTTGGTACGTTGGGATGAATATTTGACAGTCAAAAACACAGCTCCTCTTTCTCATAATGCCAGATAATGTAGTTAATGAGATGTCAGGTGAACGTATTTCGATCATCAGTGTCTATTACATGTAAAAGTGATGGATGTAAGAATGAATGCATTCAAATGAAATAAATAAATATTATTTACACATGGTTTAAATTAATTTGGGTATTTGATTGTTGTTTTATCGAATTTATGTAGTTTTGGTGCGGGAAAGATTTGTGCGGAAAGGATTATTAAGTACCGAGATAAAGGATCTGTCAAAATAGCATGTGTCTAAGTATAGACAGGAAAGTTACACCTACAAAAGAAATGATTTTTAAATTGAATTTCCTATACATAATGCACCAGTGCAAACTATCTTGAAAATAATCTGACCCAGTATCCTACCTGGCTCTTATTGAGGTGACTTCGGCAGTATTGAGTCCGCACTTTCTCTTGCTATTCCTGACGCAAGAGTAAGGCTAACGGCAGTCATTGGTTATTGGACACAACGGAATGGCAACTTGCCAATATGGCATAGTCGAGATGCCTGGTTAGGTAGGAGGAGGTACGCCCGCTCCTAAAGGAACAAATCAACTACGAGGTTATTTATTTACAAAGAACCTGCTAGAACTTGACGGTGGCTCGGGGTCATACCCGGGATAGTAGTCATGGCAATAAATTTAGAATATTTCGTGTAAGGTTTATTAAATCAGGCAAATTATTATCGATATGGGCTCAATCATATATATAGAGATAGATTCTAGTAGGATTCCACGGAGACTAGTGTGCTAACATTTGCATGAGCACCTACTACCTTGATTAGATAATATACTGCTTCTCCCGAAGCTCGTGACTTGGTCCGGATGGATAGAAACCTCTTGTTACGGGTTAAAAGCCTAACTTAAAGGTCTTTCTCTTCCCTTGCCTTCGCATCTTCCTTCCCTGATTAACAGTTTTGTTCTCCTTCTCTCTTCAGGCCACTTGCTACATATATATCACCAGCTCAACTCAATTTGTAAACAGCCCGTTGACACCTCATCAATACTTATTTTATTGAACTGCCATTCAACAATCAAAGTCATTGTACAATATCTTTTCTATCTTCTTACAAACTTTGATACGATCAGCTCTATTCATATATTCACGGATATCATACCTTATTTATTATCCGGAACATTGAATCATGACTTATTATGGCACCCAACTGTCGCCTGCTCAGGCTAGCCAGTCCAGTAATTATCCCATTACCGACTACATCCAAGCACCCTTAATGCCCATGCTAGCCACGGCTATGCATAATCCCTACACTACCACCGCGCCTGATAGCTACCCCATGGCTGCTCAGCAACATCTGGCTCTGTCTCAGATTAGCCCGATGATGGCCCCTTCTAACTTGGCAGTTCCTAGAACTGCCACTGGTAGCTTCGATGTGCAATTTACGGAGCATCAAGTTTCCAAGGGCATGAGCATGGGTACCTTCTCTGGTAGCGGCATGGACACTCCTCAGCCTGGAATCAGTGGCTACATACTGTCCCCTCAGGGAGGCCCAGTTTCCAATGGGACTAACATGATGAGCTTTTCTGGCGCTGGAATGAGCGCTTCTCAAACTACCTCCGGTGGTTACACCATGGCCCTCCAGGGAACCCCAATTCCCACGTGGCCAAACACGATGGGCTTGTCTACTACAGGAGTAGGCACTTCCCAGGCTGGCTCCAATGGTTACACGGTGGTACCTCAGGAAACCCCAGTTATTTTTGAGTCCAGCAGTATGAACTTGTCTACTTCGAATTTTGATGCTCAGAAGGCTTTCCTCGAGGTTATGTCGCCCATACCTAGGGCCAACCTGTATCAAACTGTCCCTGGTCAAGTTATTTACAGTGCTCCCTGCACTACTCCCGCTGAACTGGGCATGGCAAACGCCACTTTCCAAGTTGGTGTTCCGCAGTCTATCCCCGATCCGAACATGGGCGCTCAAGGACACCCGGCCACCGCTGAGCTCAATGTGGTGAGATACCCTGCTGAGTACTGCGCGGCCTTGGCTATAAGCACCTCTGGCCATACGCAGAGGTCTTCTCGTCGCCTTCAGAAGCGTTCCGCCCAGACTGCTGAGAACTTTAATTCGGCCTCGCGCCCAAACAAGAAACAACGTCGCACAGTTCTCAAAGGGGGTGCTGCTATCAGTCAGCCTAGAGCCTCTAGGGCTGCTGGAGCTAGCAATTCTATATCGAAGTTAGATGAGTGGAAGGGCGAGTTCCAACTTCAACGCTACTTACACGAAGTCAATACTTGTGAGCTCCAGGCACGCAAAAATGGGACGGGGGTCAAGGGACCTCGCTCCAAGAATATTAGAGATATCGTGGAACAATATCGACGGAGCTTGGGAGTAGCTAATGCGCCCAATGAAGACCCTGAATCTCTTAACGGTCTGGCCTTCCGCACCTTCAAGTCACATAACATGGTTATTTACGATGGCGATGATAAGGCCATTCCTGCGCGCTAGTAGAAATGCAACTGAAAGCCGAGTGCTTTTGCTTACTGCAATTCTGAGGAGCAGCACGGCCTCATCTTCATTTTGGATATGAAGACCTCGGATTTCTTTTCTAGTTGTATTCGGCCGCATATCAAGCGCTTGCTATTTTGTTTTGTTTTAGTTTAGCATGATACACAAACTTTGGCTGTGATCACCAATTCACCGCCATTTCTCCCCCGTCGATTTTTATCCCTTCCCAATCACGTATGATGGCTCATGTTCTTGCAAAAGAAAATAGTAGGTTTATCTAAGCACCACTTCCCCAAGCCTTATACTAACTTCTCCGATTCTTAGTTTTCTATTCAATGACCATGATTTAAGACTAGACTGTAGTGAATAATATTCCTACTTTTCAGTTCCTCACCCTATCGTCAGTCTTCTCATGTGTATTCATCACCTAGTGAGTGTTTGCGTCCTAAATATTCTATCATAGCTATATAAGTTACTGACATTACTTAGTTTATTTCTGTTATAGCGTCATATTCTTCCAGCCTGCGTATCAGTTCCGGAGTTTTGTTTTGCTTATTATACATTTCTGGGTTTGTTTATATATCTATTTTTCAGGCTGTTAATAAGCTTTGATTTTGGTGAGATACCGTGTATCAATGGGAGGGTCTTCATACGCATTGGCAGATAGATATAACCCAAAAAGCGTGTTTGCTATTTATACCAAATTCTGTAATGTCTGCTATTGTGATCGGATAAATAATCTTCAAGCACTGAATATTGGCGAATCGTGTCTATTGTAACTTGTCAGCCTGGTATTTCTATATATGAATACGCTTCCATTATATATTCTGCATACCAGTCATCAGCATGGCGCACCAAGATTTACGCAAGGCAATCCCAGTTGTATCACTGGGCCATATAATTTTAGGTCCAACTACATCCGATTAACACAGGCATATTGTACTGAGTCCATAATCCTCCCACATGAGAATGGATTGAAGTCGTCTCGGCCCCTATCCATGAGTTATGTGTTTTCCCGCCAATTATCATCTCAATTATCAATCAATTCATTCAGCTTTTCTATATTCTTACAGACCTCTCTATTCTCGGAATCTATTCAATCTTCAAAGTACGTGGAAACCCCAAAGAGCTAATATGATCACCTCCTTCTAACCCGCCAGCAACATTTTCTGCACCAACATTAGTTGTCAAAATAAGCTTGTGACGTCCGTGCGCATAGAATTCCTACTATTATTATGATATTTCCTAATTAGGAAATTAATCGTTTTCCCTGCCATGTGGCACAAGATTGATACGAAATTGAAGGTGCAGGTTAATCCATATATAACAGACGGTGTGGAGTGAAAGGTTGAAAGGGAGCGTGTAGGGAATGTTGGCTTGGGGCAGTACGGGTTTTAGTGGAAGGTTGGAGTTAACTATAAAGGATAAAGGATAGACGGAAGAAATTACTTGATAGGGTTGGTGTAAGTGGATGTAATAGTTGGATTTACATTTGAGATGCTATAGGGTTACGGAAGCGGCTAAGGGAGGTTATGCCCTTGTCTTTTGGGTGGGTGGTTCGGATGTTTGTGATGATTACATAGAGTGATACAGATCAACGGGTTAGAGAAGCTATTGTGGTGATGGTTACCCTGGTGTTGGAGTGGGATCCCGGAATCAGCAAGTGTGCTGGGTGATTATGAGTTCTCAGAATTGTCAAGTAAATGAGATACCCTTTATGAGGTGTCATTAACAGGAGGCGATCTTGGACATGATGGTGATCTGCATGATTACAATGTAAAACCACCTGGATACTAGCTAGTTTATTTGTTACTGTTCGATCTTGGATTCTGGGGCTACACTATCAGGCCATGGTTGCACTTCGTTGCATGCACAATGAGGTCACGCTATCATCCCTTGCAGCATATTGGACGTGAGGCTGTTTAGAGATGATCATGATAATGGAGGTGTTATAGTCAGCTTAGTTGGTTAGACTGATCGATTTGTGAAGATCATGATCTAGCTACCTTTTTTTGTATTCTGGTAGTGTGCTCCATTTGTTGGACAGATGAAAATTGACCGCTATTTCACACGATGGAGATTTCCCCTTGCAGGACAGAACTGTCCGCCTTTATCAGCTGGTCCTCCATAATCTTCTCCATCTTTCGTTCCGGTATGCGGCCATGTCAACATACGTTATTTGGCACTCTGTCATCTACTAAGGCCACTATATGAAACTATCGTCATACCTGTCATCGAGACACTAGCGGTAGGTACTCAATATGGATCGTCGGCACAAAAACCCCTTGTGTTTCTATAATCACTCATCCGTGACACAGTAAGGTCATGATCAAACCTATGGTGTTGAGTTACTCTCCACGGAAGCCTCAATATCTACCCAGTCCTTCCTCTTATGAGGCCTCAAGGCCTCAACATTCCCGTACGTAACCGCTCCAAAGTCACAATTCCTCTCTTCTCATTGAAGCCTAGAATCTCCTTCTCCCTCCCATTTCCCACGACGATCATTACGATACGCAGAGCTTTGCGGGTCCCCCCACAGTTCCCTCGTAAAAGGGCTGAAATAATGTTTGACAATAATCGTCGTCACGCGAACGTTCACAAAAATTATTCGCAAAAGGCTAAGTCGCCCTTCCACGTCATGGCGAATGGTCTAGATGCAAGCATAATCCAGTAGGTCCTATAGTTTGGTGTCTTAGCTCCTAGAATGCATATTATGGGTTATTGGCACCATATATCGATATTTAGCATATCATGAAGGTCGTGTTTATGAGGCCTTTTGGGTTCTTTGGTATACTTTCAAGATGGTTGCAGTTTTGTGATATTTGGAAGCATTTAAAATTAAAATGAAGTATATTTTTGTCAAAATGACGTCAATTCTGCACAAATACTAATGGAGAAGGACCGACAACAAGAAAGCAGGCCGTGCTTTCCATTGCAATAACATGGGTTTACTGTGGCTATGTCCTCAAAGGTGGAGAGTGCTACCCATAGCCTAGTATTAATCAAATCCTGGTCAAAGTAAGGGTTTATTTATGCCATATCCCATGTCAACCCAAATCATGGGTTATCCACTTTCGGTTACTAACACTGTCTTATGATCGTGAATGACGTCAGTACTTCATTGCATACAATCTTTAAAGTGGGCACGGCTCGCAAGCGTAACGCGTTTAGTCCGCATCCAGCGATTCAAGCTGATTCCATTGCGATGACGACTTTTGGAGAGACCAGGAGTAGAGGGAGGCAAGCAACAAGGTCGAGACCCAAATGAGGGGATTTGTGCAGCTTGGCCAATTCAAAGTGAGTGTGAAAGAGAGAGTAACCCGCTGATGCCTTCAACCGAGATGGCTAAAATGATGCCAGTTTGGCAGGACTGGCAGATTCCTACTAGACGAATATGCAAACACCATATCATTGGCCGGATAATCGTATCGATATGATAAGCGGTGCACCATGCAGAGACAAGCATCGCGATGCTAGTCTCGGATTGCTTATGTTACCAAACTCAGCCCAACCCCACAACGGCTAGGAATGGGTTCATTCCCATCCCGCAATCAAGACAGGATGCTGTGGATACCCCAGGGATACAACGCCCCTTCAGCTGACTTTGCCGCTGTTGTCTGGAACCAAATGGATTGTCACAGTTTGCAAAGACGGGGCGCGGGCAAATAGGTACGTGCATGTGACGACCGGATACGGTCATTGGATGCATGGGCATATTTGGAATGTGGGGAGGGTAAAGTTGTTATGGCACCTAATAGGTTGCACTGCATCTAAATGGGGGGGGGAGGGGAGAGTTTCTTTTGGTGGGGAGCAGGTGATGCCAGGTGCCAGTGGCTGGATGCGGATCACCATCATGATGATTGAAGGTAAGCTTCAAGGGACAAAGAGGGACAAGAGGGCGCAGGGCAGTTGTCAAAGGCCGAGGAAACAATGACAAAGGAAATGGGCCAGCTTAGGATGAGGCGGATGGTAAGATCTCGAGAATTATAAAAAGGTGGTCGTTTCCTCTGGAATATCTCCTGTCTTTCTTTTCATCCTCATCACATCCTCATTACAACTTCAATCTTCAATAACAATCTTCACTATTACAACTTCAAACCTCTCTTAATTATTATTCTTCCAAACATCATTCACAATGGATACCGTTAAGAACGCCGTCAACTACGTCGCCGAGTCCGTCCAGAGCGCCACTGCTGGTGCTTCCAAGGAGGCGAACAAGAACATCGCCAAGAACGACCAGAACACTCTGGGTACTCGGTAAGCTTACCTTCCTATGTCTATCTCCAAAACTTTATATCACTTCATCAACTTCTCCCTTCTACCACTACATCACATCACGACTTCAAACTTCATACTTGCTTGTATATCAGTAAATTAACACCAATACTACCTTTTAGTGCCGCCGCCGCTAAGGATGCCGTCTCTGACAAGTTGTCCGAGACTGCCCACGACGGCAAGGCTGAGGCCTACAAGCACAACCCGTAAATGTTGTGTCTTCACGACTTGCTGGGCCTGACGGTCTATAGCCGGTGCACATCGGACCCGGTCCTTCAGCACGGGGCGATGATGTGATGGTCTTTTATGATCCCGCTAGTGTCTTTTTATTATGAGTTAATACCAACGAGATTTTGGAAACTGTTCCCTTGCCAAATGTGATACCCGAGTATATGTATTGTGTATGGTGTTGACAATTGAGTGAACGTTGGTTCCTGAAATGTGTAAGACAAAGGACCCACTTTTGTTGATAGATCGTTTTTCTACAAATGGGAACATTTGATTATGTGGCATTAAACGTATAATTCAATACTCAGATGGCTAGTAACGACAATTTTTAAAGTTATCTCATCCCATATTTTGAACCTCATATCTGCGTGTTCTAGAATGATGCAGTTGATGTTATCGTGATGATCTAGGGTTTCCTCGTGACTTGGGTTAAAATTCCCGTCGTGTCAATCGATCCACTTTTGTTCAGCTGATGAACATATAGGCTCGCCAGAAGTTCTACGCGAGCTGACACATGTTAAACGTGTCGTGATAAGTGAGGTAGTCTTTTCATCAAGCATTCATTTTTGCTAAAGCATTCCTCATTTTTCAATCTCAAGTTTATCGAGAAATTCGTGAATTACATAGTTGCCCTGATCTAGGTAGCTTTTTGTGCTGCTGCAAATTAGCCCCTGGCGTTCATATAAACGTGCACTTGCGAGCGTCCGTCCACTCACTTTCTTACAAGACCTTCCGTTCCCACTATTATCTTTAACTTAAACTTCACCCCCACAGCCCAAAATGTCATCTTTACCCCCCGATCTCTTCGACACCACCACCCTCTACTCCCTCGCTAGCACCCTCGCCATCGTCGCCACCGGCATTCTCCTCGCCAACGCCCTCCTCCCCGCTAAATCTTCCGGCACCACCCGCTTCCTATTCGTCTGGCATGCCGCCGACGCCCTCACTCACATCATTCTCGAGGGGTCTTTCCTCTACCACTGCTTCTTTTCATGGATGAGCGAGGCGGACTTTTTGGCGTCGAGGGGCGTCAAGAGCTTTGCGGAGTTGGGAGGGAACGATGTGGCGGGGTCACAGTGGGTTTACTTCCCGACGCCGGAGGGGTTTTTGGGGACAACGGGGAGGGTTTATGGGGCGCAGGCGGGCGGTGCGAATGTATTTGCGCAGTTGTGGATGGTTTATTCTAAGGCGGATAGACGGTGGGCGGGTGTGGATTTGGGGGTTGTGAGTTTGGAGTTGTTGACCGTTATTTTTGATACGTTTTTGGCGATTTTGATTTGCAGGGCCTTGGTTAAGGGGGACCATAAGGCGAATGTGTGGATGATTATTCTGGCGACCGCCGAGATCTACGGAGGTATGTTTTCAGTGAATGGATCGTGTCAGGCATTTCTGAGGAGCCAGCTTGGCTATGGCTAAAGGGAAGCTATATAGCTACGGGGTAACTAACATCAATAACTATAGGATGGATGACCTTCTGCCCTGAGTGGCTGACCAGCTCGTTGAACCTGGACACCAGCAACTTCATGTACCTTTGGGTGTACCTATTCTTCTTCAACACCCTCTGGGTGTGGATCCCGCTGTACACCATATGGTACTCGGTCCGCAACATCAACACGGCCTTCAAGGCCCTTGACTCCAAGAACAAGAAGCAGTAAACACCCGGAATATAAATGTATGAGATGGAATAGCCATATGACTTAGCTTTACTTTAGATCTTTACCATTCTGAGTGGCTGAGATCCCAACCTGCCTGTGGCATTACTTGATTTGAAGGAAGGCATCGCAGATTCAGGAATCATCTTGCTAGTGATATTAATATGGGATATGTCACTGGAACTAATTGCTCACTTGGCCCATCAGCTTAGACCGTTCATATTGAACCAAACTTCATACCAATTTTCCACTACATTGATAATCGTCACAGAAAATGCAATCAGTTCCTCTAGATATTGAATATATATTCAAACAAAAAATCACTATATACGTAAATCATAACACATTAAATCCAACTAATTTCTCCCTTACCGAGTATACAATCCGTCTTCATACTGATATCCTACTGGTAAAGCCCCTCCTGCCCCCCCTGGTCTCTCTCCCCACACCTCCGTCATCGGCACACCCGCCGCGGCAGATGAACTATATGGCCCCACATTGCGTCCACTAGCCCCCACTGGTTTCCTAGGCGGTGACACCGCTGCATACCCTGCGCCCGGTTCATCATGGCTTTGCGCACGATATGGTTCGTACCGAGGTTGCGGTAGAGGTTGCAGGGGCTGCGGGCTCACGGCAGTCTGAGGTGGCGTATCTGCGGGGTATGGGAGTGGCCGAGGGCCCGCGGGGGGCGGTGCAGCAATATTTGGGATTCTGGGGACGGGCATAGAGACGTAGGAGGTAGTTGCGTTGTTCTGGTTGTAAATTTCAGGGGAAGGAGTATCATATAGGGTACCGTGGGTGGCAGTATGCTGGGGGTACGACAGGGCGGGGACGCTATTGGCGTGAGTGGGGTGGTCGTAGGTTGGGTGAGGAGCAGGAGCATATGGCCTAGCGTTGGGTGTAATATTGTACGAGGGTTCCGAGCTCGAATGGCTATGGTTAGCCACAGCATATGATGCGCCTGAATAGTTGTTGTTGTTGTTGTTGTTTTGACGACTAGGAGATCCATGTATAGGAGCCGGGGCATCGTAGGTGTTACCATCATAGGGATTTCTAATCACCTCCTGAGGATACTCCCCGACGCGCCCGGAATCTAATCTGTGGGTCGGCTGCTGATAACCATTATCCGAAACACGTTCTGGGATGACTTGCTCATATTGGTCACCGTGAGGCGATGGTCTGTGGCCAAGATCGGTAGCAGTGCCGTGTGTGGGCGGTTCGGGACGTTGCTGCATGTCGGATGGAGTGGGATGATGAGGTAAGACGCTATCATCTTGGGAGACCGGCGCGTGGCGTTTCATACCAAAGAAGCGGGACCAGAATGATGGCTTCGGAGCAGTCGTGGGGAGCATTCCTGGAGGTGGGGGCGTAACTTGGCCAGCCGGACCAGTGGGAAGGTGATCAGGATCATTAGCAAGGCGCTTTTGGCGCCAATGGTTGCGACCAAGGGCGACTTCAGTGACGAGGGAAAAGGTAAAGAAGAATCTATCATGTGTGAGCATCTATTTGCACATTCCGTTTGGGTATAGTATCTGGTATTTACTTACATGGCAATGATAGCCAGGCCCAAAACTGCAGATTCCAGCTTGCATGCTTGGCCATAGGTCGGAAGCTTTGTGAACCCTCCATGCCCTTCATTATCAACCCTCTCAGTCGAGTTTCCCTTTCCAAACATTGTGTTGACTTCTCCACTACATGAGCTAGCCCCAGCTTTGTTTGCCGCAGCTACATAGATGAAGGCAATTACAAATGCAAAATCAAACACCATTGCCGTGAAAGCGATCAGCGTCCGCCCTGCAATGCAGCACAGCAATATTATTGAAGCAACTGAATATAGGACGGCGAAGCCTGAAATGCCCTCGACAGCGCGAGCCGAGTTCTTAATCGAAAGCTTGTGGTTGTGGAGTGTGGCTAGGATGTATGAATAGATCGAGAGGACGATTACTGCGGCTGCGCATTGAATTCCTCGGAAGAACCATTGTAGGGCCCGGAGGCCGAGGCCTTTGCGGTCAATCATGGCGGCTTGTAAACAAGTTCTGGGTTGGAGGTGCGTGTGGAATGTAGTTAACAGGTATTTGTGGTGGGCTTGGCGCAAGGGAAGGCGGTAGATGTTGCGTATGGAAGACTTCTAGGAATGGAAATCGGCAATTGGAGAACAAATCGTCGGACTGGCGCAATAAGATATTTAACGTTGGAATGGTCTTAAGTATAAGAATGTGTCAAACTTAAATCTTAAATATGAAGATAGTGATGATGTTTGAAGTAGTCGTTGTGATGGTGAAGAGAGCAGGATGCTGTGTATGTTTGCGTAAACAAACACGTTCAATAAATGCAATGCGTTGTACAGCGAATGTCGAGGAGCACAGCAGTCTCCAATTAAATAAATGGTTGGCTGGTTATGATGTTATACAGCAGATCACTGTTGAAAAAAGGGCAATATAAATACAGTATTACTCCCGCTGTGGAAAGGCTATCGGATTAGTAGTAATCAAGATAGCAATCAAGCAGAAGGATAAATATGAAGAAACAAAGAAGCTTATTTTCAAGATCGTCATGGGCTACTGTCCTTTATTACTTATTCTCAAACATATCTCACGTGTTTCTGCTTCAACAAGGCGCAGCCGTTTTTGTCGAGATCCTATCGTCTGAACCAATATGGCCCATTCAAAGGAACCTATTATAGCCGTGAAAGCCGGCACCACAGCTCAATGTTCCTAGCTTAGGTGATCGTCGGCGAGGTCAGAGTGATGATCCAATGCTAGGCACATTCAAGGTTTATGACATCAGACAGCTGTTGGCAACTGTAAAGTTATATTGTTTCCTACACAAGCGCGACACAGAAGGTCATATTGTCGCCTGGCAAGCAGGGAATAAAGCCGCTGCCTACATTTTGGTGGGTCATCGTTGACACAGCCCCCGTTTTGGGAAAATACGGTCAGGGCTCGGGCGTTCCTGTTGCTGTGCGAATTTATGTGGGAGCGAAAGAATAGACAGAATTGGAAACAAATTTCAGCAGGGCAATGGTTTCAGTTTCTAGGCTGACGATGGTACGAAGTGAAACAAGAGGGTTTTGTATTTGGTGCGGCGTGGTTGAAGCGACATTTTTAGAAGCCTTGTCGATCTTCAAAGCCAAAAATACAGCTTAGGTTGGTGACACTAAAAATAGAGAAGGCATGAGAGCCGCATTTGTGGACAGTATCATGAGAAATGACTAGGCTTCATTCAGCTCTTTGAAGGATGCGCCAACAGACAACTCAGGGCCAGCTTCTTGTAAAAAAGAAATCAATCCCATCAGTTTGTGCCATCGGTAGTTCGTACCACAAGCGCACAGATAATCATTACCATGTTTGTTCTAATTATGCTTGCAGACGCAAGTATTCCTTTCCTGTTGTATCCTAGCCGTGCAGTACCACTATTGGTTTCGATCTCACATTGACGTCAGAGATCTCGAGCAGCAAAAAAATAGCCGAGACAAGAACGCTTTCAGAAAAAAAAAGATTCTTGATCACTGGAGATGCGGGGAATCGAACCCCGGACCTGATCCATGCTAAGGATCCGTCATACCACTAGACCACATCCCCACTTGTATGGTCAAGCACGTGATCGTAGCCATTTTGAGATGAGATGCGAAAACAATAGGGTTATTAAAACCCTATCACTAATGACTAATGAGTGTATCTATACGAACTTGGCCGGCATTCTGTTGCCGACACAATACAAATTGTGAACAGTTATCACTACTCCTAAAAAGTCAATGGCCATAACGAAAAAAAAGATAAAAGAAAACCAAGCGTCAGGATCTCATTAACATGCCGAAACAGCACAGTTTAGCTTTATAACTTGCCGTTGTTCAATCTTCCCTCTACCCTTCCACCTGGTCCGTCTTACACGAGAGTCACCGTTTATGTTTCCTTGCATCTGCAATTGTACCTTGCGTTTACTAAGATAAAATACAGCCTAGGAGACATTGGATAGCTAACCTGCTCGTATATGCGGCATGTCGAGAACGGGATAGCGTTGCCTTTGGTCAGCGTAGTTTGTGACTGGCTGCAGTAAAAGCTGCATGGAGGTCGCAATAGGTGGATCTGATTAATTGAATGGTGATTATGGAGTGGCTTACGGAGATAGCTGATACTTTTTTTTTTTTCGTAAATTGAAAGCTCATGAAATTCTAGTTTTCCTGATGCTATTCGGGATATGTGCTGGCTGACCGCTCTCGATATTCGACCTCTTATAGCCCTATGCTCTGCCTATATATTCACGTCACTTTCTGACGTCGTTATGAAGTCGATACTACTACTTGAGTGCCATTTTACAGCTATGAATTCATGCATACTCTCTGTTAAGAACCACACCTAGTGCTACCAAACAACCGTCTCACGATAGGCCCAAGCTCAACTCATAAGCTTCTCGCTGTCGCCGGTAAAAATCTGCAGTAGTTCCTGCAATCATGGGATTACAGAGGATCAACAGCACGCAGGGACTTACTGTCCATCTTTAGCAACGGAGCATCTAAAGAGAAGATATCGATGAGGTGAACAATTGCGAAGGGCAATATAACGCGCTCAGGAGACCATAATATTGACTGCTACTTCCCAAACAGGATATCTAGGCGACAATGGCGGATGTTTTCTCGTAAAGCGTCATCACCATCAGAGTTCTACAACCTTGCAACCTGGAATCTATCTCATTAATACGTGTTTGGGTAGTGATTTACCTAACAAACTTTTTTTTGGGGCTATTGAATCCATCGGCTATCTTATATGCCAACGAAGCGTTCGATAGTTTAGGGAAAACTGGAGGCTGGGTTGAGGCTAGAAGCTAGCTGCCAAATGTCTATGAGGGAGTAGCCATGAAGGGATTATCGCCAATTGTAGTTCCTTCCCTTGGTAAAAAAAAAAAAAAGGGTCTTCATATGAGATGAATGGGGAAACTACTCGATACTAGTTTTCCAGAACAAAGTGTGCACGGAAAGAACCACGAGGCTGGAGTATTGTTGGTTCGTGATTATGGAGACGGACCAAGCCTGTAGATTGTTCATGAATGGAGAATACGAGATATGTATTCCTGGGACCGTTCGCTGGGTGCTGATAACACTGTTTATGAAGCCTTTGATTGGCCCATATAATTCCATTGCTGTATTTTTTTTCTTTTTTCATGGGCATTTGTAGATTTCTTTTCTCATACTTGATCTCAGCACCAACACCTCCCACCACCGTTTAAGCGAGGCCGGGCGTCTGCAGCCATTGCGTGTTCTTGGCCGTTCATATCACCGCTTTAGATGTAGCCCAATATTGTAGTTCTCCTTTTAGCTGCCTCTAGTCACCACGCCCGGTATCTGTGAGCACTCTGTGAGATGAATTGTATATATTGGTAAGCGCCCGGTTTTAGTGTTGCCAATGCTTGATATCATGAAAAGTATGCGCCTGGGACTAGAACCTTGCAGAGCCAACCCTCTTTTAGATATGATTTTCTTAACTTTTGAAGAGCTGTAGAATTTGAGTCTATAAGCTGTTCCTCGGATCGCTGGTGATAAGTTCTCTCGATGGCCCTCAGAATTGTAGTTCGCCTATTCAATCGACATATTGTACAGGACCTTAGTAGGACCTTAGTATTCCCATATGGTTACTATAATCCATCCAAGATGTACATAGCATTCACGATCACAATATATGTCGTCACTAATGGCTCTCGAGGTTCACTTGAAGCAACACTCCGGCGGGGATCCATCCTCCTTTGACGCTACCAAACCATGTCTTCAGCGAGCTAGAGCCCTGTCAATAGTCTGTGCCTTCCCTGAGCTAGTGGAGTGCACAGGCGGCTGTTGTTTGTTGCGAGGTTCAGCTCGCTCGACGCTAATAATGAAGACCTTGGTGACCAGATCCAGTCTGTAACTGATCTTGATACTCTGAAGATTTTCCAGACATCTTTCTGCTATTGATTGAACTCTTGTTGCATAATGTATTTAATAACAAGCTATTTCGGGTTGTCCATAAGGTGTAGAACAATCCGTCACCAACGGATGCACATTCAGTTGTGGCTTATAATCTAAGTCTCTAGATAAAAGACCAGCTCCACCGATCCTAAGCTACAGATGCTTTAGAGTTTTTGAAAGTCTCCGCAAAAAAAACAGCCCCGGATAGCCCTATCTAGCCACCCCCCCGTGCAATTCATCGGTTTAGATCCTTGTGTTCCAACTGGGGTTGTCTTCATGTATAATGGCTATAAACCTGATATCCACCTGGTTGTGAGAGGAACAAACTATTATATGCATGTGCTTCTCGCTTCTTGTGCTTCTAGGTTTCTTCTCTTCTTGCTTTTGTTTCTTTGCCAACTTATACCTCGATCAACTTGCTTTGTATTTGAGGCTTGTTCTGTGATCGACCTTGACGTTGTCGATCTTTAATTCCTTCTAGACAACAAGTCTTGATTGGCCCGTGTCTTGCCCTACCACATTATCTGAATATCCTCACTGTATAACCCTTGACAAGCAAAACGACAACCCTTCACCTTTCTCAGCATGAAGTTCCTCGCTGCGCTTGGTCTTGCTGGCCTCGCTGCTCAAGCTGCTGCTGATCCGACATGGCCTAATGCTGTTGACGAACTTGAAGAGATTGCCTTCCAGCTTTTTTCAACCAACGCCCGGAAGTTTGCCGACAATGTCAGTCCATGCACTGATTTACCATTTGGCCCCGGCCGCATCGCCGCTGCTGAGTGGGTCCGGACTGCCTTCCACGATATGGCTACCGGTAACTCGTACACCAAGGTCGGCGGTGCTGATGCCTCTATCCAGTTTGAGTTGTCGAACTCGGATAACTCCGGTGTTGGTTTTAGATCAACTCTGCAATGGATGGTTCCTTTCATGACCAAAAAGACTTCCATGGCTGATCTCATCGCTCTGGGCGCGTATGCCGCTGTTAGGTCCTGCGGTGGTCCTGAACTTGAAATCAAGCAAGGCCGTGTTGATGCGACTTCGGCTGGGTCTACTGGCGTGCCCCAGATTCAAAATTCAATTCCGATTTTTAGAACTCAATTTGATCGAATGGGCTTCAACGCCACTGAAATGATTGCGCTTGTTGCTTGTGGTCACTCTCTAGGTGGCGCTCATGCTAGTAATACTCCTGATGCCGTTCCCGCAGGAAAGTACCCCGACGGGTTTTCCGGTTTTGACAGCACTCCGGCTACCTTTGACAACAATGTTGTTACAGAATATCTTGATGGTAACACATCGAATGCGCTGGTTGTTGGGCCTTATACTCGCTCATCCTGGAGATCAGATCTTACAGTCTTTAAGAGTGACGGTAATGTGACTATGCAGGCTCTGAGTGACCCGGCAGTCTTCCAGGCCACTTGTGGTGCGTTGATGAGCCGCATGGTTCAATTGGTTCCTGGTGGTGTTACGCTCTCAGATGCGATCAAGCCCTACGTGATTAAGCCCTATAGAATTGCGCTTGCCCTTAACAGCGGTGCTACTCAGGCTACTATGACTGGCTACATTCGTGTTCACACCAATTCTATTCCGAAGACTTCGATCAATAACTTGAAGATCACTTATAAGAGCCGCTCGGGTGGTACTGGTGGCACCTACCTGGCTAACCTGCAAGGTTATGGTAAGGGCTTTGATGACGAATTTGCTGTAAGTTAAAGAGTGCAATTGCGTTTACGGGTAGAATCGAACTAATATCTTTTTCTGGTTGTAGTACTTCCCTCTCAACATTGTGATTGATACCACCGTCGGAATATCCTCTTTTACTGTGGACGTTAACCTTGTCGATGGTACCACCAAGTCCTTTGATAACAACGGCAATGGTTACCCTGTTCAGGACGTCGTTTTCCTCCAGAAGCTTCAAAGCTGTCTGTTGTCTGGCACCGGTGCCTTCACTCCTGTGGCTGCTGTCCACAACTCGCAAATCAACCCCAATGTCACCGCCGTCATTAATTATAAGCAGTACCGTGCCTCTGGTACTAACCCGGTCCCTCAGTTGTTGACCCTTCAGGTTCCTTTGCAGAAAGGCACTTGCTACGGCGACTACACCTTCTACACCGCGGATACCACGATCCCCGGTAACATGACGGCAGAGGCCACTATCGATATCGTGAGCACTGCTGATGGCAAGACCTACACCGATGAGTTCCGCCGTGGGCGTGACATTGGTGGGTCCTGCCGGACATTCACCGGTGTCACGTGCAATGGTGGCTCTACTAATCCATCGACCTCGTCGATTGCGGTAAGCTCGACTACTAGCGTTGCGGTTAATACTACGACTACATCGAGTGTGTTATCAACAACTAGCGCGGTTATTGACGCTTCAACTACCGCGACTTCAGCCGCTCCCGTGAACTCGACTACATCTATTCAAACCACAACTTCTGTGACTTCATCCTCGGCTGCGGCATCGACTACCGCGGTCTTGGCTCACAAGGATGCCGTTGCTGGATACAAGTTTGTATCTTGCTGGACGGAGGGGTCCGGTGCTCGTGCCCTTGGGGGTGCTGCCACTGCTAGCGATGACATGACGCTTGAGAAATGCGCCAATTTCTGCTCTGCCTATAACTACTTTGCTACCGAGTATGGGCGTGAATGTTATTGTGCTAACTCTTTGGCTCCTTCGTCGACCTCTGCCGATCTTGCTGACTGCAACATGGTTTGCGCCGGTGACGCGACTGAGTACTGTGGCGCTGGGAACCGCCTTGAGCTTTACAAGACGACTGCGGCCATTGCCACACCAACTGGTGTCCTGGCGCACTTGCCGACTGTGTCGCCTAACTGGAGCCGTGTGGGTTGCGTCACCGAGGGTGACGGTGTCCGGGCTTTGAGTGCCTCGACTACTGCTGCGGATGATATGACGTTGGAAAAGTGTGGGTCCTTCTGCAGCGAGTACCAGTACTTTGGTACTGAGTATGGCAGAGAGTGCTATTGCGGTAATGAGCTGGCTAGCAGCTCCACCACAGCCAGTGATTCGGATTGTGGAATGACGTGTGCGGGAAATGAGTTTGAGTACTGCGGTGGGTCGTCGAGGTTGGAGCTTTATATGGTTGGGAATTCAGTGGTGACGTCAGCGGCTGCGACTACGGCTTCGGTTTCGGCTGAGACTGTTTCTTCCACTTTGGATACTTCATCCCCAGTTGAGACTACCTCAACTGCCTCGTCCACTGCTGTCGAGGCTACCTCAACTGCCTCGTCCACTGCTGTCGAGGCTACCTCAACTGCTTCGTCCTCTGCTGTTGAGGCTACTACCTCTGTGGCTTCCACTTCTATCGAGGCCTCCTCCACTGTTGAGGCTTCCACTATCGAAGCCAGCACTTCAACTGCTGCTACCGCAACTCCTACCCTCCAGAACTACAACACGATCTCCCCTGACTGGACCTTTTACGGCTGCACCACTGAAGGCAACAACACCCGTGCTCTCTCCTTAACTGCAACCTCCTCTCCTAATATGACCCTCGAGGCCTGTGCCGCGTTCTGTGCCGACTACAAGTACTTTGGCACTGAGTATTCCTCGGAATGCTTCTGCGGCAACTCTCTGGCTGGGTCCGCCCTCAATGCTACTGTTTCCGATTGCTCGATGACCTGCTCAGGTAACTCCCTCCAGTATTGCGGTGGTGGCGATAGACTTACGGTGTATTCGCATCCCCACACTGGCCCGGCGATGCCCGCAACTATCGGAAACTACACGCTTGTCGGCTGCCAAACCGAGGGTTCTGGAGTCAGAGCATTGGGGTCGAAGATTACCAGTGATGACGCAATGACCAATGAAGTTTGTGCAGAGTTCTGTGAAGGGTATAAGTACTTCGGGACGGAGTATGGGAGGGAGTGCTACTGTGGAGATGAACTTGGGAGCGGCTCCGAGAGTGTGGAGGAGGGTGATTGCTCAATGACTTGCGCGGGGAATAACAAGGAGTTGTGTGGTGCTGGGAACCGACTGAGTCTGTACGAGCAGGTGTAAAGAAGACAGTTCTTTGATATAGAGAAAACGGAGTGGTAATGTACATATAATGATAATCTAATTCTGTTTGAAAGCCATTCCCCCCCCTTACATTGGTAGATTGTTGTATAATCTTGAAATATAGCCTTTATAAAGTCAATTACTGAAGCAAAAGAATGACGGCACTGAACAAAAAGGTAAATCCCGAAGGAATTCAACTGACCACGATGGGATTCGAACCCACAATCTTTTGATTCGTAGTCAAACGCCTTGCCATTGGGCCACGCGGCC